>WBNO01052203.1:0-13596 GCA_013400575.1 Peucedramus taeniatus | reverse complement strand
GGAAGGAAGGAAGGAAGGAAGTCCTTCCACGCTGGCCCACAAACGCCATCTGGGCACGTGGGAAACCAGAACTCTCCCCTCCGAAGTCTTTTCAAATGCACCACTTCTGAGGGAGAAAGACTTGGTTTAATTTTAATTATAATAAATAAATGTCATAATAAATAAATGTCACTTTGGCCTGCTGCAGTGACAGAGATGGCGTGATGGACGTCTATGGTTTAAAAGCTCTGTGTATTTTATTCTCAGGGTGATAACTCTGAGCTTTCTGATGCTTTTGACTTTGAACTTGGAGTAAAATTTCAGCCTTGCTGAGGGCGACCCAGTTTGAAAAGCGTTCCACTCTACAGCCAGACAGAAAGCTTTGCACAATTTTGGTACCAATATTAAAGAAAGCTGAAGTCAAACGAGAAATAATAGTCAAGGGAAAGCTGAGTCCATCTTACAAGAGGAGGCTCTAACAAATTCTTTGCTTATCCTGATAATACAAAAAGTATTCTTTTTTTCTTTAAACACATCAGGGTCAGGGGTAAAAACCTGAGCAGAGAAGAAGCTGAAAAAAAATGCCCCATCTTAATGTCGGGGACAGTAGGGAAACCAGAAGAAGGTTTCTGTGTGGCAAGCCAGAGAAGTTCCTCCCGGGAGAGTGCAAGATGCAGGAATCTTTATTCATTGTTAAGCAGACCTTGATAATTATAGCTAGGAAAGGGATAACAGGACAGAAAGGCCTGCAGTGATCCAGGGGCAGCATCTGTTCCATATTTTCACCTGATGACTGCTCAGACACCACTATGAAGAAGGGCTGGCTTAGAGACTTACTGCTAAGCTGTGGGGCTGGCAGACAATAGGAACATAAAATATGGGGAGAAGCTCTGAGGGCTGTAGAATATTCAAAAAACATGCAGGATTAAGAGATCCTGTGTTGCTTTAATGGTTTATTCCAAAATATTGTGTGCTTCAAAGTACTTACTATGCTAACTCTATGCTAACTCTTCTAAGGTGTTAGTTCCACCCTAGCAGCTGTAAACTCCTTTCTAAAAAGTTTGTTGTCCTGTTTTCCTCAGTTCGGCTGATTATTCTAGTTTCTAGTAATTAAGATTGCATTTCATGATTCTCAGCCTTATTCAATTAATGTTTACAATTTTCCATGCTACAAAAATAATACTTGTCATTACTTTAATTAAATTATTCATAAATGGCATTGGTTCCACTTCAGATGTACGTATAATGTGAACAGGACCGAGGAGACACATAATTCATCATAAATTTTGATGTATTTTTTATGTTAATTGAGGATACATGGAACTGTTCACATTAGATACAAATATTTTCAAATTATCTTCCTGCTTTTTTGAAAAAAAAACCCAACAGCATTTCTTTAAGCTAAAACAAGGAAATAATTTTTTATTCATCTTTATACCTCATTTCAGGTATTTTTTTTCCAGCCCTGACATGGTTCTGAGAGTCTCCTTGCCCAGATGCTGTGGTGTGCTGCAAAACACACCAAGAATAATGAGGAGGCTGGTTTTTTCTGCAGTGCTGTCACACATATGCTGTCAGCACTGTGACACAAAACATGATTAAGTCTGATATTCTGTCTTGTTATACTGCTATCCAGAGCACATCCCAACATATGTAAACTTTATTTTTTTAATATTATTCCTTGCAGCCAGAAGATTGACTGTTTTAATAGCACAGTAGTAAAGCAATGGGTCAAATTCAGTCATTCCACTGACGCCAGTAAGGCTTATGCAATTTACAGTGATGTAACTGAGCCATTTCTGACTCACACCAGGGAAATCAAGGCAAATCTGACCCATGTCCAAATGGTAAAATGTATCGGGACATTTTCTTCCCTGCAAGTTCATCATCTCACTGGTGGAAAGCAGCTCAATGCAAGCCTATGCTGGGGAGCACAAAGCTCCACCTCAAAACAGGGTCTGCTTTGGGGGATAGGAGGAGGGACCATGACTGGGCTGCAGCTAAAAATCAGTTTGTGACCTGCCTTGTTGATTTGTTGTGGGACTGGGACAAAGCATCAAAAAGTTTCCCACCTGCACAGTCAGAATGTGATACAGTGATTTGCTGTTCTCTAAGAAGTGAGGGGTGGACTCCCTTAGAAATACACTGAAGTATGATCCAAATTTGAAAGAACATGAAAAGTTTCACCTTGAAAAGCTGAATTTAAAATTACTCCCTTTCCTTTCTGAGCACACACAAAAACGCCTCTGTTATGAATAAAAGTTGTAATCTTTCTTTGCTCCTTCTTCCTTCTCAAAGCCTACTTTCTACTCTGGTGTCTAGTTTAGGTCTAAATAGTTGCAATGAAACTTCCAGGCACAACCCAAAGGAATAGTCCAACTGGATAATGGAGACCAGATTGCTGAGTGCTAAACAGAGCTCTGTTGTGGATTTAGTCAAAAGCTTTGCTGTCAGGGGTCTTAAAGCAAAAAAAGTCTCCAGATACAATGAGGACAGGCTTTAACGCAATGTGGCACAGACAGGGGTGCCATCTAAAATTAAAACATGGTAGTTGAGTTCTTAGATTAGAATTGATCATTTTCACTGACAGTGGCTAGTGGGAAGGAGGAAGGAAACAAAAAAAGTGTCCATCTCTAAAGAGTAAAGGTACATATACATTTACACACATCACCTAAGAAACTATAATGTAAAACAAAACCAACCCACAAATATCTACAAATTCTAGGCAACACCAAAATGCATGGCAGACTCTTCATCTTTTTACCACCAGATTATTTCCACAGCTAATGAATGAAATGTACCTTCTGCAATAATTCACTGCATCGTTCAGCTGCAAAATCTCAGGGGTCTGTCCACACAGATTCCCCGAGCAGGGAAGTTATCCTGCTACCTGCACTCTTCATGTGTTTTTGTGTCCAGTTAATCATTAACTTTTGCTAATCCACTTTCCTATTTATTGATAATGACTGCGATGCTAGATAATCAAGGATGCTAGAAGAACCTGTGGCAACCTGCTTATAATTTAGGATGAAGGGAGCAATAAGGAACACTTAAGAGTGCTAGTGGGAAAAGGGCCTGGGGCCGACAATGGGGAGCGGTGGTCATAATGTGACATTTACAGAAAATTAGGGAGAAAAATTGGAAGAAGAGCTGTAAAATCTCTTTTTCCACAGCCATGCATTTCAGATGCTTTCTCTTCTGATACAATTGGAATATACGGATCATGACTATTTGCAAATCACATTTTTTCCGGTTGGAATCCTCTTTGGAAAGAGTTGCCAATATCCAACCTTCTTTCCACAAACCAGTCATTATCAGATCATATTCAAATAATTGTACCTTCCTTTTTTGTTATTGTTAAAATGTTTCCTCAGTTATTAACTAGGCCCATCAGGGTATGTTGGGTAGTATTTTATTGTGTAATGGATGCACTGTTGAGAAATCATGACTCACAACTGAAACTGATTTTTTCCACATTCTGTTACTAATTTCTAAGGGTATTGCTCTGATGTATTCTACCAGCACACTTTGCCTTTTCTTAAATGTCGAAGTCAGAGGGTGGGTTGCCAAAAAGTCCCCATGCCTTTTCCCTCTTGTGAAGCTGTAGGAACTCGGCCTGGTAGCAGAGGCATTAGCTGCTTTGTTCTCTGAATTCCTAGAGCCTGTTCAAGATCAGACTGTGGTTTCTCATGGAAAAGTTACTTTTGTTCTTTCTGCTTTCCTAGTTGTCTTAGACAAGAGTACATAGCTGTTGTTTGTGTTTGCCTAAACAGAAGAGTGCCTGAACTGAAGGAAAGGGGCGGTCACTAACAAACAGAAAAGAATTTGAAGAGACAGCCAGGGTCATGTGGCCAACAGGCCTCATCATATTCAGTTTCACAACTCTTGTTTCTTTTATCTTTTGCTTTTCTTGAGATTTTTCTTCAAATCAAACACAAATGAACTTCCATCAGTTTACCTCTCCTAGAAGGGATTGTGGGAAATGGTTCCTAAGACCTGCTGTTGTTTAGATCTCTTATCTCCTGTTCTGTTTTGATAGCAGGACAACAGCCTTCAATTGGATCTGTGATGTGAGCATTTTTTTTCAGTCCTTGCTCTACTACAGCCTGCTGGTTAAATTATTTCTTCAGACAGGTTTATGGCAATTTGATGACATATGAGTGCAAGGAAAGGTCAAAATTTGGCTCCCAAAGTCTACAGTAATAATAATAATTAATTCTTACCTAGTGGTTATAGCTATATAAGCACTTTACAAGGGAATGTCAGTATTACTATTCTTATGTGACAGCCAGCAAATCAGAAGGAGCATGAGCATGGCCAAGCCAGGAAGAGAACGCAGAGCTCTGGCCGAGTGCCCTCTCCATGCTGCATTTTAGTATTAGTTAAGGCAGCAGCTAAAGCAAAACTCTGCCCAGCAAATCACTGATGTAGAAGTATTTAGGCCACAATTCAGCATGAGACAGCACACTGCTGCTGACTATCAGAGTTATATTTGCCTATACCACAGGCAGTGTGAGCCTGGATCCCTGGAAAACATGGATCTTACTTCTGCAGCACTTGGGTGCAACCCAGACAAGAGCACAAGGCAGAAAGGAGAGGGGACTGTGAGAGCCAGGCAGTCCTGTCTGAGGAAAGGAGGAAAGGGAGGAAAACAGCCTGCAGTCCTACACAGAGCCATGACCAGGCTCCAGCGGGCTCCAGTCAGACCTTGCTCAGACACTGCTGGGGTGACAGGGAGCACAGGATTGCCCTGGGATGGCACTGCCACCATGAGGAGTCGCCTTCTGCCACATTTCCTTTGTGCTTCCAGACAATTCAGAATTGGGAAAGGACTTAGAGACAAAACTCTTCTAGAGATCAGTGAAACACATCCAGCACATTCTATAGTTAGGGGGAGTTTTAACTTCACTGGTGACTTGAGTGCAGGAGTCAGGCCTGAGAGAAAGTGGTGCAGTGCCACTATCCCCAAAGCCTTCCCCTCTCTGTTCCAGAGATCTGATAGTGCTAATTATGCCATTTGCTTGAGATACTGATTTTCATTATAGAATCACCTATCTCCTGTGCACAGGTCTGAAACCACCCACTAATTTCACAAAAGCCACACAACACATATTTATTCTCTGAGACATAAACTCAGAGAATAAAAAGGTAAGAAACTGGCATTTAGATCATAGTGCTCTTAGAGCACAGGGGCTGACAGTCAGATTAAGAACTGTTGTCCTAATGAAATAACAACACATCTGCACTATAAGATTTTAGTCCAGAACAGTAGGATTGGTTAAAACATCCTGAATCAGGTCCACATTATGACGTGACTGCTTCACACTTCTCCAAAACACCAAGTGTAATTCTTTTGTGCTTCCAGCACGGTTTCTGTGCTGGAACTAAGACCACACGAGGGCAGTGTAGGGGGGAGTAAAATCTAGGGATGCAAATCAAACTCTAAGCCTGATTTTCCTGCCTCTTCATGAAATCTGGAGAGGTAGAACTGTGCAGTAGAGTGGCCTGCAATTACCCCACAAACTAAAGAGGAAAGTTTAACACTTCTGTTCAGCCTCTTCTTCTCACTGTATTTTGTCCTGCCTTTATTTCTTTCACCACTGCTGTGAATATTCTCTTTTATAGAGCTGTGGATTTGAAGTGTCTCAGATGCTGAGACTTCAGGACACTCTGCTCTGCAAACATACAAAGACTGAGCTCCTAACAGAAGGGAAATTGTAAGAGATGTGGAAAGTCAGGTCTGCAGTTCAGTGAGGTGAGCATTGTGTATTGGAGCAAAATCTCCAAAACTGTGGTTAAACACCCCTGGATTCCCTCATCTAACCAAAATGCAAATTCTCCCAGGAAAGCAAGCAAGACCACTGTCCTTGACTTTTGACGAGTATAATTTTAGTATTATTTCACTAGGAAATATATTCTTCAGAAACTCTTAGTTAAGCCTCTTTTCCCCTCAAACTCTCTGCAGGGTTCAGTTCTCTAACTCACTGACACAGCTGCTCAAGTGATTTTTTTCAAGATGAAAGCAGAATTCTTAAAATCCTCTAACTCAGTTCTACTGTGAACATGTTCTTAACACATGCAATATGTACTTATGTAAACTTGAGATTATTAAGTTTGTCTGCATTGTGCTTGACTGATCCTTTAGCTCCTCTATAATCTTAAACAGATAACTCTCCTAGGACATAGTTGTATTATTCTGCAATTTCTTTACCTTCAGTTTTGGTTTCATAAGCAATTGTTTCTTGCAAAATTGATACTGCTATTGCTTTAAAATTGATATTCCAATCCTGTGTACTTAGGACTGATAAACAAGAGCTCACTCTCATATCCTTAATGAAACATGCAATTTTTTAATGATCCCACTCTCTTGTCCAAAGATGGATTTTTATCCATTGGATGCTCTTTCTACTGCTGTGCAATTATTACTAAGGCATAGTAATATCTTCTTTCCTATTTCCACAAGCATGGCATCACATGCCTTGTATCACACCAGCCACAGCTGTGATACTGTAGCCCTGAAGAAAGTAAGAAAACTAATGAGGTAAAATCCTTCTGTCTGAAACCCAGGGTTATTTCCATCCACAAAATTCTGTTTTTCGGGGTATTCCTTCATGAAATCCTGCAAAATAAACGTATCATACTCTCAGTCACAACTAATGGTAAGATAACAAGACCAGTAACTGCTTCTGGGTGTCACACAAACCTTTTCCTTGAACAGTGGTTTTGTATTTTACTTTGTATCTGATCAATTAAATCCCATATTAGGGCTTCATTTTGAATCCTCTTTCCTTCAAAATTCATATCAAATTACATGGACCTGTGTTCTAGTACAAGATCCAGTATATAGAAGACTATTTTGCACATATATTCTTTACACACCAGCTTATGTATCCTTGGTCATAGCAGGAAATCTGATCTCCTACATACACAATTCCTTATTCTTTCATTCAGCCACAAAGCCAGCTTCAGAGTAGCTGCTCATTATAGGCAAAATACTGGTCTCTCTTAGGGAATGACAGATCAGCCTTTGATTTAAAAATGCCCATGATCTGGGCCTAAATCTTCTCTGTCTTTCTCTTCTGTGTCTGACAGTTTGCTATAATTTAAGGGAAGCCATTCTGCCGAGTTTGGGTAAATAAATGTTATGGTTGTCTCACAGAGAGAATAGCATTTAGGTCATAATAGAGGCTTGTTATTTACAGTTTAAAAAAGCCAATTCTAAGTCCTGTCCTGGATGCTTAACTACACATGTGACTGATATAGCACATTTTGTATATTTTGGCACAAGAATGTGGCACACAATGATCTTATTTAGCAATATTTTGAAAAACATGCCAATTTTGAAAAAAACAGCCATTCAAATATGTGACAGAGCTGTGCCTTCTGTGGAAGAGGGTATAAAATTGCAAATTCTTGGCTTGTGATATAACCTATCCACTGTTTCTAAGGAGAGAATCTTCATTAACGTCTATTTTCAATTTTCATTTTATAAAATAGTTTATGCCAAACTGGGACATATCATCAAGTAAGGCCAAGCTGGGTAAGCACATGTTTTTTGTATACAATGAGAAGTA
Source organism: Peucedramus taeniatus (assembly GCA_013400575.1). NCBI lineage: Eukaryota > Metazoa > Chordata > Aves > Passeriformes > Fringillidae > Peucedramus > Peucedramus taeniatus. The sequence goes on along the minus strand of WBNO01052203.1, from coordinate 6,043 downwards.
CATTGTGGTCTGAATTCTGTTCACACTGAAGTCTTTTACTAAGCTGCTTTTATACAGAGGGGTTAGAATGAAGGCTTAAAATTAACATAAGATCTCTTTTTGCTTACGGCTGAAAATATTAGTGAAAAGACTAATTGGTTTGTATGAGAAGTTTAGAAATCTACTGTTATTCTTAATGTCCAGTGCTGGTCCTTCACGTCAAAAAGAACTGACTCATCCTGTGACTCAAATTTTGCAGTGTTGGTTTCCATTATCCACCACATCAGAACAATGATGTACATTTTACTTGGGTTTTACTAGGTTTTCCAGTATAATTAACATCAGTGCACTGGATTATTATTGCGAGGCAGGAGAAAGCTGTGGATTGTTTCTGTTTAGATTTTTAAAAATGCTAGTTTTCTTAAGTGCTTTAGATGTCTATATTCTACTGAAATCTAGTTCTACTGAATCTTCAATTCTGCTGAAACGGTTAAAGATGTACTCGCTGTGTTTCCTTTTTTCTTGTATTAATAGATTTCTGTGTTTTCTCCTAAAGTTCTGCAAATGATATACAAAGTTACAAAATCCAAAATGAGACAGTTAAAAGATGTTCAGGCACAATTGTAAAGCTGTTTCGTAATTCTAAATATTTAACATCTTGTTATAACAGCAATGAATAGATACTTGGCAAGGTTGACTAAAACAGATGTTGAAAGAAAAAAACTAGTAACCATTTAACTGTGCAAAAGGGCTCAAACATTATTTGGAGCCTATGGGAAATGTGATATGAGTGGTTATTGTTGTGTCTGCCAATTAAATAAAGCTCATCAAATTACGCATAGCAAATAAAATCTGTTGCAAAACAAACTCGTTTGACTCATAGCAGACTGTTCAAAGATGCTTCAGTTTCTCTAAATGCACTTTTTCTTCATTTTAGAGAGATTAGGAGACCATCCACAATGGTCAGCATTGCTTTGATTGGTGATGTGCATGACAGTAACTGTTTTTTTTCTTTTCCTTGATGACAAATCTTGATGTTTTGGAGGGAATAGATACTTTCTTATTTGTAAGGAACAATGTATTTTCACTACAGTTCATAAGAGAGAAAATAAAAAAAGAAAGAGCACTAATACATCCAAACAAGAAAGAAGTCTAAGAATAAATCCTAGTAAAGTATTGAAGCATGATCACAATAATTTCAGTTAACGAATTAATGAACTTCTGGTACAAATATTTCACGGTTAGGAAAGAATAAGTTAGGTATTTAGAGTTCTGGTAGCAGTCATACAACAACTAGGTGATACTGAATAGTCATACTCAAGTTTACCATGAACAGCTGAATATAGCACACTGCATAGAGCACACCAAATAGAGCACCTTTATTCCAGGGCTCTGACTTCTATGACAATAAAAGTATATTTTAGTAATAGCTTTCCTGCTGGAAATAATTTGTGATTTTTCCTGACTTTGAATCTGCTACCTAGTGAAAGAACCCACTTACACTTAGGAGAATGGGAGCACAGTTCTGCTTTGTACTTGTTGAACTCATCTAGAGAAAGAAAATTGCCCAGCCCTACAGTATAGTCTGATTCCAGGCTATATGAAAGGATCAGACAGTGTTTCTACTTCACAGCACAGAGACAAAGGTTAATGAAAGCCAAGACCTTGGGGTTCAAATCTGTTCCTTGCTGCCACTGTAACCATTCTGTGGATTACAGAGCTTTCTTGCCATGTGGCTCTCCCACAACTGGAACAGTTTCCCATAAACAACATTTTCAGTTAGCTGTTTGTGTTTAGACTATTCTGGGCTTTTTTAGGAACAGCTGTGCAGTTGAGCATCTCCCACTAAATTGGTAGCTAAAACCACTTCAGGCAACTAATTCAGGTGCTGTACAACAGTGATAGCAATGGAAAGCAAGGGTGATGCTGTAGCTAAACAGCACAGTAGAAAGATAAAGACTGTAAAACATCCTGCTCATATCTCACACTCTTTCAGGGTTTCCCTCGCCTTTCAGACAGCGTGGACCTTTTTAAAAGAGCTACCACATAATTAGAACAAAATACAGAGCCTTAAGAAACCATGCATAGAATGTCTGGAATATTTTACTGGATTTCTCAACAATTTAATTGCTTTTACTTCTAAAAAAAAACCAACATGCATCTTGCTAGGTAACCTCATTATCCAGAAACACATATCCAGAAAGCACTGAGCCTCTGTTTTCAGTAAATCTCCACTCCCTTTGCTTCCCATTTTGTCTGTAATTTTGCAATGCTTCACAATGAAACTGCCTTTTTCATGATTATTAGTGGCCACAAGCTTTCCAACCCATAAGCAAACACCCTCTGTCCCCAAATAGTCTCTGTCTTTCATCCAGCTACATCACTGAATGCCAGTAGTTCCCCCTTTTCAGTGAACACACTTCAAGACCTGCATGTTCTGGGCCTAAAATTATTTCTTTGATAGCATTTATATATACAGCATCTTTTGTCCCACAGCCTTTGAAACAAGCTAAAGATATACATGCTTTGTCCAGAGGTCATTTAATCATGGAAATGCAGCCAGCCTCGGCTGGAAATGCAGCAACAGTTAATAGTGCATAGCAATATAAGAGCAGTTTAGGTCAGCAAACTATGAATGCATTTGTTCCTAATGAAGCTGCTGCTGTAATTTAGGAAAGAAGCAGAATAATTACTCAGTTTGGAGTTTGGCCAGCAGACCAAAATGAACAGCATTCAGACTTCAGTAAAAATGCTCAAGAGTTTAAAATGGCCACAAGTAATGTGGACCTAGGTTTTAAATTTCATTTGAAAGATGGATGAGCAGGTCATTTTGCTGTCAATGGGTCTCTAATTGGTTTGCCTCAGAGCATTTTTTTGATCAATACTTTCTACTTCTTTGTGTAACAAAGATTCTGCATTCATCATGTCTCAATATTTTTACATTCAGTGCTTTGCAATCCCTCAGTTATAAACCCCATGATTTAGTAAGGCCAAAGTGAAGAAACCGGAGTAATTTTAGTATAGTTTGTACATTGAAAAGCCTTGATTTTTAAAACTAATAATTTTGTCTTATATCTATGAGGAAAATCAAGAACTTTCCATCTAATTTTGTTTTAGACCAAATTAGGTTTCCTCTAGGAGTTGATTTTTCTGCTTCTTCTGCTTCCTTACCAAAACAAAGATTGGAAAGAAAAGTGTAATTTTAAATTTTAATTTGATGACTCACTGGGAATTTGGATGCCCTAGAATTACAAGTGGTTGTCCCAGGTGAATAATTGTTTCTATCCCTGTCCCATGTTAGACAGAGAATCTTAGGATTATTCAACCCCTTCTCCATGGGGCAGGGCAAGGATTTGGCTCATCCCTCTTGGTTCATCTGCTGAAGGCCGAGCTTCTCTGATCACCAATCAGAGCTGTGAGTGCTTCAGACATGAACATGGACCCAACTGACACATGGCTGTTTGCATCAGGAAAGCTGAGTGCAGAGGGGCAGTTACATGGACAGCATTTCTTTCCCAGGAAGCATCTTTTACTCACAGCCAACCATAATATGCTGCATCCACAGGAGTGCCCTGCTCTTTGCTAGGACAGCACATCAGCATTGATGCACCAGCAAAGCTGTGTGAGTACAGCCTTAGCCAGGCCTATAATCTACTTTTGATCTTGGCAGTAACCTCCCACTGACATAATTGATAGTCTGCTTTCAGTCATGGACTTCACACAACCTAACATTTATACTCTGACCCATAATTATATTTAGAACATACACACACCTCTTCCTGCAAGAGAATAAAAAGCTGCACAGTACATCTTTCAGGAAGACTGTAAAGATTCCACTCATCCATCCCTAAAGACAAAAGTTTTTTTCAAAGTTTTCCATCATGCTTTGCAATAGTAGTTAACATTGTCAATCTCCTATATGTGTCTTACAAAGAAGACCAGAGAAATAACTAGGATACAATTTCATTATTCAGATGAAAAATGTCCTTCCTTACAGTTATTGAGGAAGTACTGTGTGTTATGAGATATTACCAAGATATATTTTTTTTTGCATCAAATATAATGAAGCTGGAACAAACAATGTGAGACTTAACATATCTGTGACTTTTTACCTCAGGAGACCAGCACAAAGCAGAAGGTTTTATCAAGTTATTTTATTATAAAAAGTGAGTGATATGCATGCTTAAAACATGCACTGAGGGAATGAGAGGCTGCAAAATATTAAAGTAACCCTAGACCACATTAGCATATCCTTGATCTGCAAGAACAGTATTGATAATAAACTTTAGCTCAGTACTGATCTTTTTAAACTTCACCGCAGTTTCTTGTAATATCCTTTGTTATGTCAAATTTTAACTTCAAATGCAGTGAGCAAATTGCCCCATGTGTTTAAGTGTGGTCCTGATTTATACAAAAGGCACATTCTCTTTCTTCAAAGGTTGACTGAACAAAGTCCAAGAACTGTACTCAAAGGATGCTTTTTGGTTTCAAGTTAGCAGTTGAAGTTAAAAGATGTGATGTTTATGTTGCCTTTACTTAAGGCTGTTATAGCACGGTAATCTAGAAAGCACACCATAACAGCTCCCTAGTAGGTCTGCAGTAAAAATATTGATTGGGAATACTTTTAAAGGCCATCTGATTTGTCATCACCAAAGGAGGAGTGTTCCTTCAAGTCACCAAGAATGCCTGCCCAGGGAAAAGAACATACTCACTTCTGAAATGTTCCATTTCCCATAGATCTGAGCTTCTGTCAGTCAAAACAGCACAAGTCTTCAAAGAAATGGAAAAATGAAACCTATTTCCCAGAAGGCACTATACTAACTACTGCAGCACATGCACTTTTAATAGATTTATGGCTTATATGTATTATAGTAGTTCCTCTTTTGGCAGCCCACATTTTTTAGAAATTTTATTTACCTTCTTCTGGGACTGAAAGATTTTCTCCTCATAAATCAGCCTGTTGCAGAAGAGAATCATAATGGCATTTTGCTGCTGCTTGGAAAGAAGGTGATCAGAGCTCTGCAGTCCTGAGGTGCATTCAGGGATCAGCTGCCTTCCCAGGAGGAATGAGCACTGCTGCACCTATGGCATTCCATCACAGTTCTCCAGCTGCATATTGCCTTCAGTCCTTGGGACACAGGGTCAACTCTTTAAAAGTCAGGTTTTTGGGGGGTTTCCTTCTCTGCACCCACTAGTCTCAATGCACCCAGTTTCCCTGGACAAAATCCCAAACCAACTTCCTTAAAAGAACAGCACCGCTCCTATTCAGAGGCCTCAGTGAAAATAAGCAGCCTTGCAGGGAAGCACTTCCTTGCAGAAATTAGGGTATACATGGATATTTTACACATTAGGATACTGCCAACATTATACAATGCCAGCTATTGTCACATCTGTAGTAGCTGGGCCCTGTAGTGCATTACCAGTAGCTATTTCTATGAAGCCAAGTGTTCAATGTAACATTGCTTACATGGCTTTGATTTAGCACTGAATGAAGAGAAAATATTGTCTAAATCCATGTTTCAGAGTTATTAACTAGTTATCATCTATTATTTGTTGTCATATTCTGTTGTATTCATTTTGATAAGCATTTAATTTAACATCAAGTAATTTTTTCTTCTAACTAATGAGATCATCTTCTGCCAAAAGCAATTCCTCTTTGCTTGCTTTTTTTGTTTTGTTTCATAAAATGAAATCATCACCATGTAATCCAGACTAATCACTTCCCTGACAATCTTTCAGCAAAATACAGGGATACATGGCTCAAAATATAATACAAGCAAAATATGGCATGTCAAAACCTGCTATCCTTGGTCTGTCATAATTCCTGATGAAGACTGCCTATATGTGATATGCTCCATAGCAGTACTAATGGCTCTCTAAGGACTACAGCTGAAGTGATTTGCAAGTGATACAGCCCAGACATCCCTTGCTATGAAATCTGAAAAATTATACACTTTCCTTGTAATTCCAAATAAGGACTTAATTTCATTATGTATTTTGCTCTTCTCAAAGGGAACACGTATTACAATGCATGAAACAAAGCCTTGAGAAAGGGAAAAAAAAA
>WBNO01052202.1:0-10911 GCA_013400575.1 Peucedramus taeniatus | reverse complement strand
TTTTTTTTTTTTTGCAAGTCAAGAAGAATATTGCAGTACTGTGAGGAGGTTCCACAGAGTCTTTGAATAAATTTTACTTCAAAGTAACATTACCATTTTTACAGCTCTGTCAAGTTCACAGTCACTGAATATGATCAATGGTGATTTGCCACCAAGTTCCAGAGAAACTTTCTTCAGGTTAGCAGCTGCACTGTAAAAAAAAAAAAAGTAATATAAACCCAATTTTTAATATATTTTTCCATTATTTCCTTTGAATCATAGCTAGTGAAAATGTATAACCTCTATTGCCCAGTAGTGACTTAGTAGAATTCTACATAGTAGTAAACAACTGTATGTAGTTATGCTTTTTCATTACTGCTACATGCACAATATGTGTAGTAAGACGCTTCAGAACCAGACTAAGCAGGGTTTATTTATGATTCTTTTGGTGAGAGTACCTCTTCATGATCTGTTTACCAGTTGGTGTTGAACCAGTGAATCCAACTTTGCGAACATCCGGATGTTCAGAGAGATGCTGTCCCACTAAGCCACCTATCAGGGTGAGGAAAGCAGAGTAACTGGATGATACATGGACAATTTTTACTATCCCAGCAGCAGCACTGTAGCACAGAAGGAGCTTACACCACAAATCGAATACAGTATCACACCCCTATTTATATTTGCAGCTTTATGACTATGAATAACTTGGATACCATTAGTGTCTCCAAATTCTCCCATCTGTCTGGACAAAAGAATTTCTTAATATTCCACTGTAGGTGGAATAATCTAATTTGTAACCAAGCCTGCCCCATCTAATTACTTTGTCACTTTTCTTCCTTAGGGCAAGGAGGAAAATGGTGACATCAGGCAACACAGTGTGGACTATGAATATGCATTTTACCAGCTTGCTCTAGGTCTCACTGTCATATCTGATGACAAAACTAGGAGAAAAAATGAAGCTTTACAATCAAGTGAATACGTTTCTCTGTAATACATTCTTTTCCAGAATGTTTGTGTCAATTGCGCGAACTTGTAAAAGGTGTAGACTGACAGCTCCTACCACTAACTAAAGACAGATTTTTCCAGTTTGCTTCTGGAAACATGTGAAATCACTGCATGAAAAGATGCAAGCCTAGTACCTGTGAACAGGCCTATCTAATAGATTTTCAAAAAGGTGAAGAACTTCACCAGTTTTAGTATGATCTCTCCCAGAAAAATGATGAGTTCAAGTTTTACCTGAACCAGGCAGAATATTTATAACACCCTTAGGAAATCCAGCTTTAGCTGAGAGTTCTGCAAACTTCAAGGAAGTCATAGGTGTGACCTAAGTAGAAACATTTAGATTAGGTCTCCTGTTTTAATCAAATGCATGATGATGCCTTTTACATTCAATACATCTTAGTTTTGATACAATATTCACCTTCTTACAGTATTGGCAAATCAGAAGTGATGGCTTCTTGTGGGAATTATTCATTCTTGAAAATGAGATTAGCACCAGAGCAGAATTGGAGTCAATCAATACTTTGTATCACCATGGTAATTTGTATTATTATAAATGCACTTTCAAATATATGACACAGTCAACCTGTGACAGATTAACCTATGGGTGAAATCTGCTATATTGCCTAAAGAATTCTGCCTGAACCAGGGCATCTGGGCCATCTGTGTATTTCTTTTTGCTCTTACCTGAGCTGGTTTGAGTACGAGGGTGTTGCCTGCAGCCAAGCATGCTGCGCTCTTCCATGCAAGCATCATCAGTGGGTAATTCCAGGGGATAATAATTGCACAGACACTTCAGGTAGGGAAAAACAGGGACAGATTACATATTTGATGGCAGCTTTTCAATGGCTTTTCTGCATGTCAAGGCTGTCACTAAGAACAAAAAGTGATACTCACCCGATTGGCTCTTTCTTGGTGAATGTTAGATTATGATTTGGCCGGGCCTGGTTAATTGGAATTGTAGCACCCTAGAAGAGAGAGTAGGGACAAATCTTCATACTAATTTATAATTTTTATTGCAAATATATTTGCCATGTAAGTATGTTTCAGAAAGCTGCAGAGTAGGCTTCAAAACCACACAGGGAAAGGGGCACAGATGATTCTACTGTAGGATTTCCTACTGTGGATATTCTAATCAAGTCCTGATTGTCAGCAGGGTGAAATAACAGCACAGGTAAAAAAAAAGTATGGGAGAACATAAAGTGAGGGTCTGATGAACAAAAAAAAAGCTGGTTGATATTCTTGATTGGTCTTAAAGAGACTGGAGGAAGTGCTCTTGAACGTGTGCCACACGTTCTGCCATCAAGCAAAGTCACCAGCCTTGGTCACACTGAGCAAAACACAAGTCTCTGCACTTACCTGCATGATGAGCACAGAGACATTCTGCCCCATGAATAACCAAGAGCTGACCAAGCAAATATATTCACTGTGACACCTCAGCTGATTTCTTTGCTATTTAGAGCCACATTCTAAATCCATATTCTCCAGCTGGAGGCGGGCTATCCTTTTGTATTGAAAGGAGATCCATTCTAGGTAAAATTCTAATTTTGCTTTAGTTTTTGATTCCTCAGTAACTTTTTCCTTTTACTACTTTTTGGCACTGTTTCAGAAGAATAACAACAAAAAAGAAGTGTAGAGAAGCACTGCCATTGATCATTTCCTTTACATATTCACTTGCCTGAATTTTGTCACACCATCCAGCAAAGTATCTGAATGTTTGCACAGACATTCCAATATGAGTCTTCAGAGCTAAAGTGTAGACAGCTCCTGAATCAATAGATTCTATTGTCGCTAACTCCTCTTGATGTTCTTCGATCAGGTCTGCAAGTCTTTAATAAAAATGTTTAAAATCCACATCAAAGGGAAATGACATCTAAAATTATATTAGGTGTGGCAAAGAAGCATAATCAAAATAGCATTCCCACTAAATTTGGAGGTGGAGGCACTGCTCCTTAATATCAGCAAAGGATTGAACACTTGCCCATTACTCTGCAAATGTCTTCACACTGGCTATAGTAGAAACTGAATGAAGACATGAACCGTGCAAACTCACTTGAGGTGTAAGTAAGACTGTAGTAAGTATTACTAAGTTGATAATAACTATCAAAGTGTCTCAAAAATACACGTGCACAGATTGATACCTGTACTTATGAGGCACTACTGTTAGTTTAGTGGTCCCCTGTTCAGGTCTGTTTGCATCAATGGATTTTCCATTCAGTCCTTTGCATTGTCTCACATGCATTAATGTTTTTCTTCAGCTTCCTTCTGTGATTGGTACTCAGACATATAATCAATGCTCCTGTGTGATTTTAAGAGCTTAAAAAAGTGCATTTTTAATCCTGTAAAGAGTACTCAAAACTGGGTGTGAAACCCGTGAAATTTTTCCATTATGTAAATTCTGTCCATTTAAAGCATTTGCAGAGATGTAGGAAAATGCTCTTTAATACCTGTTTTAAGTGTGTCTTGGAGACCCAGCTACAGGTCAGGGCACTGGCAGTGTTGTGCAAGAGAATAGATTTGGGCATGTCAGGGACAAAGGAGAAGGTTCCATTTAAAGTTTGCTTACTATTTTCTATTAATGATTCCTTAAGACAAAGCAGCAGAGCTAGGAGCTTTAATGGCACACACATCCTCTTTGGTTCAGCACTCAAAATCTCCAGTTTGAACAGAGGCTAGAGAAGAAGGGGCCTTATTTCAATTAAGGTGGTCCAGAGAGAGCTTTTATCCACTGGGAATGGTTTGCAACATAAACACTCTGGTTTTTTATCCTAGAGACTGAGTTTCCTAAGCAAAACTTTTAATCGAGGGATAACCAGCCCTTTGTAGGGGAACTGTATTTTCCATATATCTAATATAGCTATTCTAGCAAATCTCCTAAGTCTAAAACAGAGCAGGAGTTTTCCCACCTTAAAATTTTCTCTTTAGGTCAGAGTTAACTTGGTCTCTCAAGCACTCTACATTCCTGATACAAATTCAACACAAGTTTATGCATGCTTTGAATATGTGCACATTTGTGAGAAACTCAAGTGACCAGGTGTATTTAATGTTCACTTCTGACTTGCCCATTTTCTTTTGTGATGACTACTAACTGTGTAAGAGTCCTGCAGGCCTTTTTCCATGGTCTGGTCACACACTTCATTAGATAAGCAGAATTTTTGACTTTGCTTTCATTCCTTTTTGCTAAGATTCCTGCAATATCTTGTAAAACGTGGCATTTTTTCAAGAGTAGCTGAAAAAGCAGCTTCTTTACTCATGTCTGCTCATTCATTTGCATTTTTAGACCTGAAAAAGCAACTAAAGCTTTTCACATAGCCCACAAAAGAGGATTTCTTTATAGGGAAGCTCTGATGCTTCTAGTCACCTGAAGTTTGCAAGACAGTGTTCTCCCTGAGCTTGGGAGAAACATCCTACTGCATATGGAAAATCTGTAATACTTGGGGTTTTATTAGCTGCCTCCAGTATCATGCTCACACTATCTAGTCAGCATTGCCATCTTTGTAAGATCACCTCTACCCCTTCAAGAATCAAACCTCATCATTAAAATACCATTAATTCAACAAAATCTCTGCTTATCTTTGGAATCAGTATCAACACAGCCAAAAATAAGAACCAGGCATTAACTAGACACAGTGACACAGATACAAAAAAGAGATAAAAGTGTCTCAGGTAAATGTTGGAATCAGCTTAGAGAATTGCTGCACAGGACAATTCTTCCACTACAGACCATAACACATCTCCTACAGTGGGTCTTCAGCCAGATGCTGGCATATGATCCTTGAAAAATCTAGCAGCAGTTACATTCTACTTCAAAATTAGCGGTAATGTAGCTGTATATTTACTGTATGGAGTGCACATGCAGGCAGGCTTAGCAAGGTCAAATCTCTGCCTACCTAACTCAGGTAGACTGTTTTTAAAGCTTAGCCTCATTTATATGGAAGGACAAGGGTTTACAAGGGAATTCTCAATCCTTGCAACTTAACTCATATAAACTAAATGGAAAAATCAAGTATTTAAAATATATTTTCCTCAAATTCTTTGCTTCCATTCATAAATAATAATGAAAGAATGGCAGTAGTGAGAGACCAGAAGATTCTTCTCTGACACAAGACAAGTTGGCAGGCTAAGAGCTGAGGCTGGTACACTGAAGTCAGTCAGGGGGTGAAGAGATGGCTAGTCTGGATTCTCCAGCAGTGGGATTATGAACATCCATCACATTCAGTAAATGTATGCAGCAATTCTTCAGAGAAACAAAACAAGATTTGAGGAAATGAAACAAATGCATGCTGTCTTGTACATACCTGTACATGAGTCGCCCTCTTTCCCTTGCACTCATCCTCCTCCATTCACCATTTTCAAATGCCTCCTTTGCTGCTGCCACTGCCTTGTCAACATCAGCCAGTGAGGCAGAAGATACACTGGCTATTACCTGTGCAAAGGTAGCATTGTGTTAGCTCAAAAAAGAAACATTGGGATGCAGAGTGTTACTCCTTGCTCCCAAACTTCTAGATTGGGTATAAGCAAACACTTAATATCCTCATCTGTGGCAGTTGTCATGGGTGAGCCAGGCTGCAAAAAGCTCAGACACAACTGAGGTGGCAGAATTTGGAGGACACTGCAGGGACACAGATTCCATCATCTTTCGTTTTCTTCATAGTGAGGTGCATTGCCCCACTGGATCTCACCCTCTCTTTCCATATATAAAGCCAATGTGGTATTCCAAAAGCTGCAAATCTTTATGTGTGGTATCACAATCTAATACCTAAACATGCTAAAACAACTCCCACATGTTTAATTTCTAAGGAATGGAGCTTCTGTTACCATAAACCACCATAAACACACAGTGTTCCATGATGATTATGTTCTAAATACACACATTGTAAATCCTAATACATGACTTACACTATGACTTCTATTCCATTCTATAATGAATTTCAGGAAAAGTATCAGAGTCTGACTTCTGATGACAGTGAAATTTGTGCCATTGATTTCAGCAGATTTTATTTACTCCAGAATTAAATGGCAATTACATGGACATCAGAATCACTTATTTATAATTTCACAGTTTGGTTATTGCTCAACCAATATTGGGTAGTTCAGGACTGAAATGAACCAGTATGTATTTTCCTATTGAAAAGTTCTTTTTCTTTCTGGGAATTTAAAGGGTCATTTTAATGTCAAACACTCCCTAAGGTATCAGATTAATAAACAAATAAAAACAAAAAGAAGTTGCTTACTGACAGGAAATACCAAATATCCTAAAGAAACACTTATTTACCAAATAAACTTCAGCATTTTCTGTTCACAAAGCTAAACAAGAACAAAATCAAGGTAAAATATTCAGCTGGATGTGAAAAGTGATGTAATAACTGAAGTGGAAGTAGGTTATTTTTGCTTTGCAGCTTGACTCAAATGGAAAAAATTGTAGAATACATAAAATGTGAAGTAAATTGAAACTTTAGATTATTTCTAGAGGTTGTTTACTTAGTATTTTGTTTTAAAATTAGCAATATTTAGTATTTTGATTTAAAATTAGAAATATTCAGGTAATGTTTCAGATTTTTAAATAGGCAAAAACAATGAAATAAACTGCTAGTGATCACGTTTAGAAATTACTTACTGATCCATCTGCTGGATTTATAGTGTCGTATGTTTTTCCATTATCAGCATCTATAAATTTCCCATTTATGAAACACTGGTATGGCATATTCACAGTCATGTTGTTCATATTTTTTGAAACCTGGGTGAAATAAAAACCAAATTATTTTAAAATTATGGTAACTAATATTTTAATGTAGCTTAACAAGCTTTTGATACCTGCAGCCAATATCCAGACAGATTTTAGCCTGCATATATGTGGCTGTTAGAAGTAAAGTGTAATGGAAACCAGATACAAATATATATAAGTTTGTATAACCAAGTAGTCCTTTGCTTTTCTACTGCATTAAGCACTCTAATAAAATGCATTGTCTGCCCTCCCCTAAAACCCAAGAAAGACTAAGCAATAAGTGCAAAATGAAAGGCCTTACATAATCAATGACTAACTCTTCTTCTTTGCCTTCTCCTCTGAGTTTTCTGACAGCCATCTGAATAAAGTCTGCAAACTTAGTGGCCATGTACACATCTTCATTCTGTAGCTGAAGTCCACAATGCTGCTGTTTGATCTCTTCTAGCATTCTAAAGATTTTGAAGAAGGAGTAAGTTTAATTAAAAATGAAATAATTCTCCAGATAATTGAATCATTAGAAGGGCAAAAGGGATCAAAACTAGGCCTCAGTTTGTATGCATGTGAATATGTGTGTGTGTTTCTCTGACAAGGGCACAGAAGTGATGCATTTTCCTGAAATCTGTTGGTTTAATTGTGGATGCTATGAAAAAGAAAATGTCACTTCTGGAATTCTCTCAGGTAAACTTTTGAAAATCAGTTACTAGAAGATATTGATATGCCATTGGAAAACAGTATTTGGGACTACTCCAACCAATATACGGAGGATATTGAGCTTGGTAGGTAATCAGCACAATAACCAGTTTGTTTAAAAAAGTTTGTTTAAAAATGCTGGTTTTATATTATGGTCTGTGTTGAAAAAGAAAGCAAATGAGGTGACCCAAGCCATGACAAACTCAGTGCATCTTCAAGCATGGGCTCAATTCTTTCTGTGAAAGGTTTCTCCTTCCCTCTGGGGAGGTCTTTGCTCAGGCTCCCAGTCAGTGCCCTGGGATACCTGGAGGCACAGATATCTGGAGATACCTGTGCCTGCAGACAGACAGGTGTGAGCATCACCATGCTCCCCTGGGGTGATGTTCCTAAAGTTAAGGGGAATTTTCCTTCAGTAGAAAGAGGAGGATTACAACAATATCTCATAACTTTGGGAGAAGAACTGTACATGTTTCCAAGGTAAGAAAGGGAATATTGAGAGTATTGGAAAACATAGAGGGATTATTTTTTTTAACACCAGTGATTTAAATGCACCATGACAACTTATTTTCATAAACTTTGGCTTTACAATTTTGTTAACTTTGATTATTCTTACCTGACGACATGCATAGAGGATGCTCCAGATTTGAAGAAGTCTGTGGAATCCTCAATCACAGCAACATTGCTTAAAATTCCCTTCCAAACAGCCTAACAATACATAACAATAACAGAGGCAATAATGAATAATCCTCTAATAGCAAAAAGTATTTATAAAATTGTACTTTCTATGGTATCTGTGCCTGCCAAATATATTATTTCAAAGGTTTCTAAATCATGAAGTTATTTTAAGAGGGTCTGTAACAGTCTAGAGACATGATGTCAGACAAGAAAATTTTCATAATTAGATGATCAAAATATAGTATTTTGTCCATGGTAATTTTACCCAATCAGGCAAGAAACCTGAATGGTGCAATGCTAAAACTTTTCAGGCCAATCTTTAAAAGATTTTTTTATCCTTCAAATAATAAGTTCCATTGCATTACAGAATGTGTCATCAATATAGGCAAGGACAGCCTGGAGCACTTTATGAATGGATTGACGGCATTTTAGACACCTGGCCAAAGCTGAGAAGTAGTTAAAGCTGCATGCATGAGATGGAGAAATAAACAGTTCAATAACTGGTAATGTAATATTTCAATTAATTATAATTGAGTTTCAGATTTAGCAGGCAGTGTCACCAACTGATGAGTTTATACTTCTTTTCATCATTTTCTCAGTCATTCAATAGCTCCAGGCTGCATTTAGGTTGCTGGCAAGCAGGTTCAAGGTAATCTTGAATCAGCAGCTTAAAATATTAGTACATGAACCTGCCTGACCTGTGCCAAAAGTTAATAACCCTGCAGCAGAGTCAGCATAAGGGAAGACATCTATGATTCATTTGCTCTGGCACAAAACTTTAATGATAAATGTGGCTTTCAGCTAAGCCCCTGACACTACAGAGGGATGGATTTCAGGAGAGGGCAGGAAGGTTCCTCTCTGGCTATGAGAGTTTTCTGCTCCAGCTGTTCCCATCCCTCTGGCGGCCAGCCCCTTGTGTGTGGTAGTGGCAGAAGAAGTGCACACAGGTACAGTGAGAAAACTGCTGCCTTTTGCTTTCAGAAGGTTGTTCTGAGACTCCCTGGAGCTTGTCCAACAGGCCCATTCTGAGCACATCCTAGAGATGAACACCACAGGGAAAAAAGGATTCTGAGAACTGTCCGAGTCTGCCAGTGTTGAAAACCTCACTTCTGTGAGGTGAAGGTCAGGTTGTTTTTCCTCACTCCCACCTTCATCATTTGTAGATATTTACCATTACTGATCCTGTACTCACTGTTTTTGTATCACTGTATCTGAAAGGAAACTTTTTAAAGTGAGACAAATACACCAGTGAATTCCCAGTTCCACCTGAATTAATATCAATAACTAAACCTTCACCTCCATATACTTTGAGTACATTTTATCAAAAAATTATTTGCATGACTAAACAAAATATATGCCTTGCCAAAAATAAGTATGTAGTGCTTTTGTCTGAATAATATTCCACTAAAGCAGTTTAGTGAATTACTCTGATATCTTCTGCAATCTTTTTCTCCTCTTCTGTAAGTTCCAGGGCAGTTGTTTCATCAGCAAAGAAGTATTTAGATGCAGGGATCATTTTTCCATCCTCAAACTGCAGATTTCTCACTAGTACCTGAAAAACGAGAGGATATAATTTTAAATTGTTTGGGAGGTAGTACATCCTTGAGTGAAGAGTTTTTAGGCACTAATGGGGTGATTGAAATAGTGAAATAAATGGCTTGTAGGAAAGCTGATATGGTGCAGGCAATTTAGCACAGGCCACTTATACCTGTCTTTAAGATTCTCTCCTAGAAATAACAGATTTTACTCCATATAGGAAATTATTATGGATTGAATGAAAAGCAGAACATGAATGTCTTCTCCATAGGATGGAAGAGGATTGATAAACTCCAAGTGAATTTGCTGTAAGTCATTAGCACCTGGATTTATCTAGCTTGACAGTTCCACACTACTTGCCCTTCTTACTAAAGCTGTTCCATCTGTGCTTATGTTTGCCAGACTGAGCACTTACCATCTTCCCATCATTTCCAAAAACAACTAGACCATTCTTTGTCACGATCCCTGGTCTTGAAGCACCTTTTATCGTCAGCTCTTGTCCAGCAGGCACTGAAGCATCAAGTAAAGATGACCCATAAAAAGTAACCACCTAAAAAGAAATGTAACTAAAAGCTCACAGGTTCTAAGTGTGCTGTAAAATTCTAACAATTTTATGATACTGTTTTGAAGCTTTAATATAATAGAAATAAAACATAATTATCTACACATGGAAAACATGTTACAACATTTCTAGATCTTTACAACTCAGAACATGTAAAACCTTGCAAATTTTCTAAACCTGCAAGGTAGCTGATCTGTAACAATGTGCATGCTGCAACCAGTGCAGGAAAGGGAGCAGCTTTTGACAGTGCATGCCCAGAGTGAGGGACCACTCACTCTATACAATTTCATAGAGCTCTGCAAACTATCTAGGCAAAAATCTCCTTAAAATGAAACCCGCTGTTTTTTCAGCAGCTCACTGTGTTTCATTTGGCTGTCCAAACTGTGATGCTGGCCACTGAACATGGGCTGTATGATACTGTAATGCATACCTGTTTCCCAAAATGACTGGCACAGTTTTGTTCTACTCTTTGTACCTTTGTACCATATCTCTTTTTCTTTTTTCTTTCAGATACTGTACTTATCGTTCTTCAAATTAAATGAATTCTGCAATTAAAAAACTCTTAACTACTGTGTTCTGTGTATTTCTTTAGTTGTCTGTTCTAGATACACACAAAACATATAGCAGCAAATTAGACCTACTCCAATGTAATAGCCATTTGTGCACACCTGTATGCAGACATCTTTAATTTTATAATTAAAAGAGTCAAAAAGAGGCTATAGAGAAGAATATTATTCTGGTTTTT
>WBNO01052201.1:0-10533 GCA_013400575.1 Peucedramus taeniatus | reverse complement strand
GCGCGGCGGCCGTGCCCGGGCTGTGCGGGGAGCCCGTGCTGCGCTGTGCCGGGGAGGCCGCGGGCGCTGGTCGAGCTCCGGCGCGCTCTAATGGGGATCCGAAGGCGCGTCTCCCACACAAGAGCCAAGTGAGACCCGGGGCAAGGTCAAAGGCGCGTTATAGGCCGTTCTGCCGTGCCCGCCGCCCCTCAGGAGCCCTGGTTGCGCCCTCCGCCTCCACGGTGCCCTGTCAGCCTGTCCGTCTTTTCCCTGGTTGAACCTGTCACTGTAGTGTCTCTGGCAAAATGGGACGCAGGTTGGCTTAACTTCCAAACTTAATATAGTAGTTCCCAAAAATAACCAAACTGCGCTTGCCAACAACAGCTAAGCAAATATGGAGCATCCCTTGAGCAGTGACACCAGAAATTTGGAAAATAGTCCCATACATAATACAAGAGGTAGGACAAGAGCAGATGTCATGTAACCCATCTTGGTCTCTCAAACATGTTGACTTGTTGGTGTGAATTAGTGTGTCTACAATTCAACCACACTGTTTGCCGACCCTCTGGCTGTAGTTGTTTCTTTCGAACAAGAGCATTTACAAACCTTGGGTGCTTCCTTCCCCTCCAGAGTGGGTGGCACACCATGCCTGGGGTGTTGCTGTCACTGGGGGTGTGACAGTGTCCTGACTGCCCCACACACCTGCCTGGCCATTCCTGGCTGGTCACCACATCCTGCCACAACAGGAGCCTCCTGGGGAATGACAGGGAAAGGGACCATGAGACTTTGTCACCCTGATGCTCTGGGGTGGGAGAGAGGACAGAGGATGTCACCTTTTGCCCCCATAGTGTGGGACGGCTGGCACTTCACATCTGGTGTGTGGATCTTTTACTGGGGCTAGGATGCTCACAGAGGTGGTGTGGAGGCCGCTGGCAAAGCCACACCCATAAGCAGCTGAGCTGGGTGTTCCTCGATGACCACAGGAGCCCACAACCACACAATGGCATGGTAGGGCCCCACTGCATAGGTTCCCAGCTAAGAGGAAATCCTGGAGTTCCTTCTCCCCTCAGCTCTTCCAAGTTTTTGTTAGGAGTCTGGCAGCCCATTGGCACATCAAGACACCCATGGAGTCAAAAATTTGGACACACGTGTGCTGGTTCCTAGCAGGTGAGAACCTAGAAGCAAATATACATCAGGCCAGCAAGAGGATTTTGCCCTGGAGCTGTCTAATACCCATTCCCCAAGGAAGAGTTCAGCAGCCACTATGCTAATTCCTTTGCTTCCCAAGTGGGAAGAGAGACAGTTGCCCTACTATGCCATGGCAGCTACTAACCACATGAGAGGAGCTGGAGAGGCAGATTTCACAAGGCAGCAAGCCTGAATTGCTGTTCGAGGGCATACATTTAGGATGTAGCTCTCTCTCAGCCCAAAGAGATGGTGTGTATCAACATTGGTCACACCACAGCCCTAAAGGGGGAAAGGAAACCAGCCTTTCATAGCACAGAAAAGTCCCACTAGCTCCCTCTTCCTTAACATGCCCTGCCATTTACTGCAATCTGTCCTGCATCCTTGGAGTATCTTTCTGGCTCCCTGTTGCCTCCTGTGGGTGACCTGCTCCCTTTCCTGTCTTTGGTGACTGTACTGTCTTCAGTGACTAACTCAAACCCAGACTATTCATAGCAAGTGGAGATGATCCTTCAAAAAATACAGGCTGTGAAAATTTGCTGAAGTTCAGGCAGAGATTTACAATGACAAATGATTCACATGGGTTATGGTCTTCCCCATGGTAGCCCGCACACTGCCAGCATCACAGCCTGTGACTGTGTGAACCTGCACCACCGGAATTTCAGGAAAAGCTTGTTTGCATTCCAGGTGGGATTCTGAGCAGGCACAAGGGCTTGCAGGACTAGGATCTTAAGGTTTATCTGGTCAGAAACCTGCATAAATTGATGAAAACACCCAGAGGTATAATAGGACATGCTTCTAATCTCTATCAGTAACTTGCAGGAAGTGAATTTAAAATGTCAGTGTCTAACCTTAGATAGCTTTTGTTTTGATACATGTGCCAGAGAGAAATCCATGTTTGTTGCTGCGTCAAAATGTCATAAGGTTCTGGGAACTATGTCTTTTTGAAAGATATCAAATTTTGTGGGATTTACAATAAAGTTGCAAGAATTGGTTACATTGCAATTGTTTCTAAAATGGAATTAATTGATGTCCATGAGGCTAAGAGTGTATATATAGAATCATGGAATCATATGGGTGTCTTAGCTTTCAGCCCCAGACATAGTCTACAACCCAAGAGGTGGCACATAAGAAAAGGATTCTTTTAGAAAACGTGAATATTGTCCATTCCCACCAAACCTGTTCTCTTATTGCTCAGTAACAGTGTCTTTATGCTAAGGGTGAGGAGAAACTCATGAAGGAAACCAGGACCAGGCCTGCTGTTGCAGCAAAAATAAAATCCCTCTTCTAGGAAGATTCACGCATATGGTTAGCTTAATCCAGGCTATCAATTCTAGTGAGTGGAACTACTCACAGCAGATATGGAATTTGAAAAGGGCACCAGCCTGTACAGGACTGGGACCTGGCACTGCACAGGAAAAGAAATGTAGTCAATAGTTCTTAAATTTTTGCTGTTCAACACTAAAACATCAGAATCATCACATTTGGGAGAAGCATGCATACATTTGAGAAAGAACTGAGGGATGTCTTTGAAAACAAGGGACAGCTGAGATGTATGCTTGGGGGATGCTGTTTAAATGCAAGTAGAATTGTTCCTCTTTTGTTGGAAGCTGAGCACAGCATAATGTGATTTGTGACTGCAATTCTTTGTGTCTCTGAAGTGACTGAAGAGACAGGCTAGCTCTGTAACATCACTGGACTTCTAAATTCACTGAAAAGGAACTGGGACAGGCAACGGATGTTTCTGATTTTCAGACTAAAGCATACTACCTTTCTAGTTATTTTTGAAGCAGCATGAAATGTCACAGTTTCTTCAGTTTGTCCTAAAGAGAAAGATCTTGCCAGTGTTTTTTAAAGAAACTTTTCCTATAGTTTCATTAATAAAAACACTTGTACTTTTTTCCTTTGATCTCAATATTACAAAAGGGAAACAGGCAGAAAACACCAGTTTCCTCTAGGTATTGCAGTACAAATCTTACCACACACCTGTTTCATTGTTAGAGGTATATGATTTTCCTATTGTAATATCAAATTTATGAAAGGTTATGAAAGTGTAAAACCCTTGCACTGACTCTACAACCACCAGAGTTTTAACTGGAGTGAAACCAGAGCAGATGATGCTGTCCTGCATGGTTTCTGTTCTCCCAGCCCTATCCTCCAAGAAATACCAACCCACTTGAAATGGAGAAACTGCTTTTCATCCAGTGGCATGATTAGAAGCAATTGGTAAACCTGCTGCTCCATGACAAGCTTACTGATTTTGCTCTTGCTCATGATGTCTAAAATAAGCTCTCCTATGGCAGCAGTCAAGCTGGTTATTTGCTGGCCAGTCATTGTGTGGAAGCTCATTAAAGGTGCATGTGTGGCTTGTGCTGGGGCAAGTGCTTCACTCTGTGCTCACTCACCCCAGCACTTGCTGCTGTTTCTTTTGTTGTGCCATTATTGCCTCCTCATTATTGCCACAGATTACCTTTATTTCTGAACAAGGCTTGTGTTTTTACAGTATGTTCCTGTAGGGCCCACAGGGCAGCACCTTGACTGAGATCAGTTAATGATAACCAAAAGCAACAGGACTTTCAGCTTCACTCTAGAGTCATGAATTCTTCCTCAACAGAAAGGATAATGTACCATGAATAAATTATGTCATTTATCTTTGACATATCTAGCATTTAGTCTTGAATTATGTGTTCTCAAAGAAGTTTTTTCTGAGGGATGCCTTAAATAATGAAAGAACAGATGTCTCAACAAATTAAATGCCAGATTTTTAAGCACTAGGTAATGAAGTATCTGAAAATGTTTTCTCTGTTGCAGAAATCCTCTGAGCTTTTCTAAGAAATAGCATTTTGCAATAGTTCTGTAATCCTGTAGGGCTCTGAGCAAAAGGAACATTTTGGAAGTGATTTTTTAACAAAAAAGTTACTTTCGTAGTTAAGAATATGGTGATAAAATAAGAGCACATAAAAGAAGACAGAAAGCAACAAAGCAGAAGTGCTACATGAGCCCTCTCAGTGTGATATTAAACCTTTCCTAGAACTTGTTCTCCTTACAAAGCTCTTCTCACTACCTGTGGCCAGGCAGGGAGCACGGGGTGAGTCTCCAGACAGCTGTGCTGAAGTGCTCAAGCAGATGTAGTCCCATGACTGGATACACCAAGCACTTTGCAAACTCCCTGTGTGATGGGGCTGCAGGGGCTCTGTGCCTCTAAAACCCTGATGTGCTAATACCAAGTTGCAGCCAAGCCCCTGGGTGGTAGCTTGCTCAGCTTGGGGTTTTGCCATTTAAAATTTGTTTTCTTTGTCAGAGAAACAGATCTGAGAAAGGATTTCATTGTTTCAGACACCAGTGTGCGGGAGCTGACCTGCTGTCTGGTACTAGAGGGAGCTCCAAACTGGAATCTGTGGCAGCCAGCGTGAGCAATTGAGGCCAGCTCAGTGACCAGGTGAGTTAGTCAGGGAGCAGCGTCACACTCATGGATTCATAGCTCCTACACAGCTTAGAGGATGGGTTGATCACCTTCACATGTGCCTGCAGAAATAGTGGGGACAGACATTTTGCTCCATGCCCTCACTGCTATGTTCCTGAGCAGCATTCAGGCCAAGTGAAGAGCAGAGAACACATTTTTCCCACAAGCTTTAAACTCTGTGGAAGAAAAGCATTTTATCTTCTTCTGTAAGAGCTGCCTATCCTCCAACCTCCAAAGGACCATAGTGCTGCTTTCCAGTTAGGATAATGACTGTCATTTCAGCCTCACAGGATGTTGATTCAGCAGGGTCATTATGGCTTTTTCCTCATGTTGACTTCTTGTTAGAGCAGTGAACAGCAGGCACTCAGATGTGGAGAGAAGGTGGAGGAGGGAAGATAAACAGCTTTGGTCTAGTTCAGAATAAACATAACTATATGAGAAATGAGACAAGTAGCATGTAAGAGAAGAAAAGCAGCTACCAGGCAGTATCAGAGGGCATTTCATGTTAAACTTTTCTCCAATGATGAAAATGACTGTACACTTAATAATAATTTCATTTTTAACCTCTTAATTAAAAATGAATTTGCCCTGGCAGAAGGCACCAAAAATTCTTTTCTGGACACACAGAGGTCTCCAAAGCTCAATGTACAATGTGTCAGGTGGTGAAACCCAAGCAGAGTTAGTTGCTTTTGTTGACTTGTTTTCTGGCAGTGAGCTTTGTCCCTTCCTCTCTCTCATTTATTGCCGCAGCTACAAGGAATAAGCAGAATGAGTTTCTGGAAATTGTTTCCAACCATAGCTTAGGCTTTTTTATCAGGCTCCTGATACCTGACTTGAAATGTTTAGAATCCAGCCAGCAGTTACACGGGATCTTTTCTTCATGTGTTCCCATAGAAAAGTCATGTAGACACCTATGGTTCATAATGCATCCAGGGAGAATATGCTTATATGATAGATCCCAGCTGTGCTTTAAAAAAAGAAAAAAATACATGCATGAATGCCATTCAGCTGGTTGCTAGGTAATTGTGCTGATAAAGAGAAACCGTGGGGAACGCAAACAAAATGTGTAGTTTAGAAAGTCCAGCTGAAGACAGAAAGTTACTGCTTAGAAAAGGCTTGTATCCACTAAGGACTGATAGTTTCTGTAATAAGACAAAATGTGTAGAGATGTACTTGGAAATCCCAGGCACAGCTACACTCATTTTTTTCTGAATTAGAAGAATGTCCCCTAAACTGAAGGAAAAAATTACAAATCCATTTCAGTTTTGTAACAGGTGAACTAGTCTGCTTATGTCTCACTCCTGTATTTCAAGGGATCAGCAAAACCTATGCCCTCAATTAAAACTATTTTTAACATAATTAGCAAAGTGCACACAAGTGTCCATTCAGCTGTCAAAGCAAGGCCATGTTCTGACTCACCTGGTGCCCGAGGCACATGTGCATCCGGTGTGCAGTGAGGTGTGCTTTCAAGCCTGCTGTGGTGTGGCAGATGTGATTGATAAAAAAGAAATCTGTACTGGCTGACTGAAGGCTGGAGGAATGGCTGATGGACTTCCCACAGCCACCTTGGGCAGCACACGTGGTGAGCAGTGCTCAGGAGAGCATCACCAGCACCTGAGTGCTGGCAGGGCACTGCAGGGGCCAGGGGGCCAGGGGCTCCCTAAGAGCAAGGCCACAGCCCCTGCTGCTTTTGTTCCAGCCTCTCCACTAGTACAACACTAGTTGTGTGAGCAGCTATCCCCACTAGCTGTGGCCTGGCCCACACATTTGTGCATTAGCCACCTTGTGGAGGGAGAAAAATTATGTTACAACCCTATTAAATTTCCACCAGAAGCAGGACCTGTCTCTGTTGTCCATTTTTCAGTGGCAGGAGATGAGAATGCTATGCGGTAGCTGCTGAATGTAAATATGTTGTGCTTCCTGCTGGCTGCATGGAGGTTACAAGGGAAGATAAACATCAAGTACTGAGGCAAAACAGCTCAGACACTGCCTGGGCCGGTGAACTCGCCACATTACAGCTTTGGCTGGTCAAACAAGCCATGACATGGTACCCAGGCTAATCCACAAGGGTCCTTTCAAGCTTAGATCAGACTCTTAACAGAGCCTGGCCCCATTTACACACATGACCAAATGGTTTGACAGTCTCAAAAGCTCTCAGTGGGACTGCAGTGTTGCATGAACTCTGTCACTTTTAGAGCATAGTTATCTGAGACCTTAGATGTTCGTTGAGACAAGAGCAGCACCATGCAGATCGGAGAAGGCTGTCTCCCATCGACTGGAGAGGTGCCAGGGCTGGCAGGTACACAGAGACTGGATTTTAGATACTCCTACTTGCAAGGGGAGTCCAGATCTGAAAACCACATGATAGGAAAGCACTTGACTGAGTTGGTACTTAAATAAAGGGAGCCAAATCCTTGCTCCTGATTGTAGGAGTTGTTTGTGCTCCATTGTTCTCCCTAATTACTGCTTTCTGGAAATACCTACCACAGGATGAAATTACCATTGAACTCTGCGAGGAGGGATAAAGGCCTTCTTTACAGCAATCACTTTATACCTTTCCCAGTTTTGGGACCATAAACTTTTTGCAGTGAGTGGGGCTGCAGACATCTACACACTTCATCTTGTTTGCAGTGGGCTTAAGGTGTTCGCAAAAGGTAGTCAAGGAGAGCTACTTTCCACAAATGTCTTAAAAATACTTGCAAGGGCTCACTGAGCAGAGGCTGAAAGCTGTTGTTTGACTGCTCTAAGATCACCCAGAGGCCAGTTCACTGTAGAAAGGTTGGGTTGAGCTGTGTTATGTTGGGCCAAGTTAGGTTAGAGAGAGCTCCTTACTGTTACAAGCACAGAAAGGGATCTCAAGATAGGTTTTCCAACATGTGTTTAAACAACTGATTGTCCTTCACTTGTCATCCCTCTGGCAGCATAAGCAAAAGCATACAAACTAACCATCTTCACTCCCAGACTGTTCTGCAATAGAAAGCAGGAGCTGTTATTTTCCAGGTTCTGCCCTCACAGAAGAGGCCTTGCAGCTTTCTATGGAGCTAAACATCAGACGGGAACAATGCCACTGCATCACTTGGCTGATGTCTCCCTGAATGTTCTTATGTGTTTAGGCCAGCTCTGCACAGACTGCACAGATGGCACTCAGCACAGAGGCTGGCCCTGGCCCAGGGACCTGAGAGATGCTTGCAAGCCCCTCTCTGCTGAGCTGGTGTTCCCAATGGCCTGCTGTCTAACCTCCCCCCACTCCCCAAGAGAATGTAGGTCACTCTTCACATTGTTTTCCTCTGAGCCTGGACCGTTCCTGTTTTGCCACTTTGTTTGCAATTAGCCCGTACTTTTGTAATTGACCTAAATAAGCCTGTTTGTTTCATTTTCCTCCATCTCATGCCTTATGTTTCCAGAGAGCTGTAATTAAGAAGAACGATGCAGCATAAATATCTTCTGCAAGCCCAAAGAGGGCAGTGCCCTGGCTGGAGTTAGTCTTGCTCTTGGTGCTCAGCAGCAAGCTGACAATGTAAACCAGAACTCAGGCAGCTTTGGGTTTTACCCTGAGAAAAAGACAGCATGACAGATCTTACAGCTTGACTGTGCTGTATGGCCTCCACAGATGCCTTTTATTATTACTACTGTTGGCAAAATGAAACTAGAGCAAAATTATGAGCAAGCAAATAAGAAATCCCTCCGATAACAAGTGATGTCCAAGCGCTATATTGCAAGTCATGAAACCCACCAATTTGTATCAGTTTTCACAGTTGCTCACTTTGCTCCCCCAATCACACTTAGCACAGTGATGATGTTCTAAATTTCCTCTCGTGTCACAACTCTGCCCTCCCCATGAGGTCTGAAGTGTGAATGCTGGAAAATCAAATGCAACAGAGCATGGAAGTTATCCCGCTAAATCTCTCATGCTGTTGGGCAATACTCAGCTGGATGGGTTTCAGGCACTGCTTTCTGCCTCAGTTTTCCCATCTGTTCTCATGAACTCCTGCTTGGAGAGGAACATCTCATGAATGTTTCCTTTATTTGCACTACTTTTTGCCTCTCACATCCTTAAAAGACAAAAGTAAACATCAAAACAAAACCTTGCAAGAGAGCTTTTCCCAAAACTTCCTGTTGTGTTCCAGACCCTCCTGCAGAGAAGTTCTGCTGCTTCCCACCGGGGTGCCCATCTCTGTGTCCCCCTCCTGCAGGCAGGGCTGTGTTGGGGTCCATATGTCAGGTTGGCACAGAGGTCAGTACTGAGGCCCATAGGAGTCACAGAGGCTGTGGAGGGCTTAGCACTGTGGCATCCCTGAACACCAAGCTCCAGCCTCTCACTTTAGAGATGCTGGAGGAAGGCACAGGGAATGAAATGCAAACTATATGTCATACTGTTCAGAAACCAAATACCAGAAATGCTGGCACTGCATCTATTTGTAGTTTTCCTGATGTGTTGCCAGTATCCTACACGGCAGTATGCAGTCAATGTCTGTCCCTTTGCTTGTGCTTGGTTCTCTAGAAAGACTCTGAGAGGACTTCAGTTGGTGTCAGACACAAAGCACAACTCAGTCCCAGGGTAGACTCTGTCCAGCAAGCCAAGAGATGACATGGAGATAGGCACAACAAGAGCTGTGGCACAAGGTTGTGGAGCTGGGGTTTTCCAATAAGCCTA
This sequence comes from Peucedramus taeniatus, assembly GCA_013400575.1. Classification (NCBI taxonomy): domain Eukaryota; kingdom Metazoa; phylum Chordata; class Aves; order Passeriformes; family Fringillidae; genus Peucedramus; species Peucedramus taeniatus. Next base: position 1,252 of record WBNO01052201.1, on the reverse strand, counting down.
AATTTTGTACCCAACTCTAACTTAATTTCCTTGGGAACTACGGCTACAAATTACCATAAAGCCCTTTTTAAATCCCCTCATTTAACCTCTTGCTCCTTGACACAGACTTTGAGATCCAGGTTTCCCCCTTTCTCTGTAATATACGTAGGCTTGCAAAATCCACCATGCAGAACGAAATCTGAACTTTCCACTCCCCATGGCAACCATAATTCAATTAAACAAGACAAACCTTGGACAGCAGTTGGTCCTTGGACAGGACGTGGCATACTGAATACGATAGCAGCAGGAGGAGAGTGAAACACAAAACTCGTGAAACAATCCTGTTAAAAGAGAGTTGGCAAGTGGGTGCCCTTCAGGACAAGGACACACACACAAACACACACGCTCTTCTCTTTCTTTAGTCCAGCACACTTTACATAGATGACAACAAATAGGAAGGACTGGGATTAATGGCAACTTTTGCATGCTTGCAAGTCGATCTGAAGAGCACCAAAGTGCACATTCAACTTGTATGGATGAATGCATTTGTTCCCTTTGCTAATGTGTAAATATAGGTCTGACTAGGGATGCTTTCCTTAAGCAGTACCAATGTGGGCAGAAAACAAATGTCAAATACAAGAAAATTGCACATAGCCCATTAGTCATCTGGCAGGACAACTGGCTGAGAGGGCAATATAAAAGTATAGCCAGATCACAGTCTCACAGTGGTGAAAAAAAAAAAACACAGTGAATAAATACCAAAGTCACAGCAAACCCAAATATTATTCTCAGAATGACTAGAATTAGGAAGGCTAGAAGGCAGGAACCAACAGCCTAGAAATGTTGCCCAGGAAGAGGCACTATCTCCATTCCTTGAGGCTTTTAAGTCATGGATGGAGAAAGAACTGACCAGACTGGTTTGATCTCATGACTGCCCCTGCTCTGGACAGGAGGCTGAACTATAGATCTCCAGAGGGCCTTTCCTATGTGAATTTTTCTGTGATCCTATAAGTGCCTATGATTTGGCATACAGAGAAGGCAACTACTGACATTGCCATGACAACAAACTGGGTTTCTGCTGGTGTTGCAGCTTCCTGCAAAGAGGAGAGTGCACGCTTCCTTGAGAGAAATACTCACAAACCCCCCAAGATTTATAGCACTAGATTCATTGGAGCTTTGCTTTCAATCTAATGAAAGAATTAATAGGTTATCAGCTTGTTGCACAGTTCATTTCTGCTTCTGTTTCAATTTTCCTTTTTTTTTTTAAGATACT
>WBNO01045173.1:21648-86705 GCA_013400575.1 Peucedramus taeniatus | reverse complement strand
TTTTTACACAGCAGAATTATTTTCCTCATTGTTTTCTGCACTATTGAGGTTCCCAGGTGACTTAATGAAAATTAAGCAAAAATCTTCATTAGATAGGGAAATATACATTTATGAGCTGGCATGTTTTTCAACGTATGGATACTCCTGCATGTGGATATAAACACATAAACTGAATTTAAAGCATAATGCTTTTGTTCCTACCCCCAAGAAACATATAAAATAAATTCCTTTTTCTTCCATTAAACACATTCTTTAGTGCATCAAGGATTTAATTTCTTCATGAGGGTCAGTAATTGAATAATGTTTTGGCTTTCATGCAATAGTTTTTCAAGGAGAAACAGACATATAAGCTGCTCATGCACAAAAGTTGCTAGGAGGATCTATCAAATAGATGTGAGTTTTTTTCCCTAGGAAATGTACTAAGCATAAGAAATATCTGGCCAGGTGACAAGTTCTTTAACTTGCTCAAGGTGAGTGTTTTATTGACACTCAGTCCCCTTTTTTTCATCAAACATATATTTCTGCAAAGAGTATGGATCACAAAGGAGAGAAAACAAGTATAATACTGGCATTTCAGCTCACTTAGTGTTTATGCTTTCTATTCCTATTACTTTGTCTTGAGTATAAACAAAGCTTGTGAGAATTTAAGTTGGAAAGGAAGAATCTGGTGCCAGTGGGCAGGATATAGGTTCCTTGGACTTCCCAGCAAGTAAGATACTTTGTCCTCAAGATGATTTATCTTTTAGAGTTAGCCTGTGCTCCCCTGTTGGGTGCACAGCCCAACTACTCATGCCTCATCTCCATTTACCTGCTTTTTCTAATTATATTTTTAAAATTAAATATATTGTTGCAAATAAAACATAAATTAAAAATAGCACAATAGATGAGTGTGGAAATTCACGGAAACTCCATGACCAGCCTTTAGCCAAATCACTGGGAGTCAAATACTTCCTGGTACTTTAAACTGAATATACCTGTTTCTGTCTCATTATTCAATTTTCCTTATAATTGTTCTTACCAAAGTCAGAATTCAAGAAATATCACAGAAAGAACATGTTCTTTAGAATGGCTATGTAGCTGGTGAAAATATTGTTTTTTAGCTTACTCTGGAAAACAATCAAATAGCCCTGCCTCTTTTGCCCCATTTTTTTTAAGGGAATGAAATAAATAGTTTTGAGAAAATACATATTTCAACAATGTTTTAAAGGTTTAAAAGGCATGAATACTAGTACTTTTTTCCCTTTGTCAGTAAATTAAATCCATTGGTAAGAATTTTACAGAGAAAAGGCTTTCATGTTTCCATTTGCCACTCTGCAACTCTTGAAAACTGAGTTCTGAAGTAAATCAAACAGCCCTGTAAATAAAGGAAGTAATATAAATTTTTATCCTGCCACTCAGTGACATTTTTTAACTATTGAAAAAGTTTTGGAAACTGGCAAAATGATAAAAACAAGAAAGGAAAAAAGGAAAGCTTATGAACAACACTCTAGATACCATTCATTTTATTTTAGGTGGACACAAAAGATGAGAGTAAGGGAATACCATCAGCATTTTTGAGAATTTTATTCCAGTTTTTCAACCAGATGTAACTTTAAATCTCAGAAGATTTCAAGCAAGGTGCTTAAAATTAGAATATAATTGGAGTAGAATACATAAGAGCAATTAGAGATTTAAAGTGTTTTGTATAGTCCTATTTGTAATTCTGAAGAGATGGAAATTCATGTAGATAAGATCAAGATTATTTCTGAATATTATCCTGGCATTTCTCTGAAATGAATCCATTGCATTTTGGTTACTTTTATCCAACTTTCAGATTAGGTTATCAGTAGTTTTAATTGTTTTTAAGCTCTATTTTGCATAGCATTTCAGTAACGTTGACTATTGAAAGTGTCTAGGAAGCAATGCAACTATTGGTCTACCACACATAGTGAAGTACTATGAGTTTGATACAATGGAAAAATTTAAGAAGTATTTAGACCTCTTTACCTGAATACCCACAGTATTGCTGAGAGGAGGACATTTTTATCATTAACATGAGGTTTAACTTTTTTTAGGGGGGAAGCATGAGCTGATCACATTTCAAAAAACAAACACTAACAAGTTAGGAAATGTTGAAATTAAACCAACCTACCTGATCTTAATTTAGCCCTACACTCTGAAGACAGAAGCACATTTAAATCTTTCCATAATTGCCCTGCCTCATTTAGTAGCTGGCAACAGCGATGCTCAGATCAGAATAATTTATTCAAAACCCCCCTATTTTCCCCTAGTCTACAACTTCTCTTCCTCCTCACATCTAGTGTACCAAATGCTATTTGTGCATTGGTGTACAGACAGAACTGCTCCTTTTCTTACATGCTTCTCAATGGCATTTGTCACTGTATTGCCCCAGTAACTAATCCATGTATCTGGTAACGTATTAATAATTGATCTCTTAATTTTCCCAACTCCTGTGAGGTATTATCTCACTTTTATTGCTTGGGAGCCAAGGCAATGAATATAAAAGCCTACTCACTTCCCTTGGACATCTAATTTCAAACTTTCTAGATGATAACAGCCAAAACCCTCACTTCAGACATTTAAAGCACATTCCCAGCTGGCACATCTGTCCGTGCTCTTCAGAACATCAGGCACCCAGACCCCAAGTTGGTTCCCTCAGATAATGAGCTTCTTTAATTAAAGTACCTTTCCTTTGTATCATATCTGAGGCAATGCATGAACCTGGTTCTTAGGGGCAGGATGTAATTGATATGCAAGGAAACTGTCCACTCTCCACAAGCTGTCTCCTGCCCTGTTTCTCCCTTACCTCCTTCATTTTGCATTCAAAAGGCAGGGTCCTGCAGCTGGCATTCTCCTTCACTTCAAAGACCCCAATAATCCCCTGTCTGGTGTAATAAGTGAAGCAGGGGAGCAGCAGAGTATGATCAGGCAGTGCAATGTGACAATGTCAACCCCACAGACTTGGGCAGAAGGGGACGGATTCCATGTACCTACCCCAAAGCTGGTGCATCCCAACACAATCCACAGTGGGGAAATGTCCCACTTAGCCCAGAACAAGATGTTTTCATGGAATGAATAGAAGAAACAATTTAGAATGTTTCTCTGCTGTATGTGTGAAACAAGGTTTTTTCCAAAAAATAAGTCATACTCAGCTAGGACTTTGCGGAAGTTAAAAGCAATATATTTAGCATGAAAGATACCACTTTGTTATGCATTAAGTACAAACTCCAAAGTGTAAAGGTGTATTCATTTTGAGGCAAAATTATCAACATGCTTTATGCTGGAAGGAAAATAGGTAGTTTTCTGTCAGTCCCACTTTTTTTTCCTGTATGATCTAAAATATTCAGCTGTAACAGTAGCTGGATGTATCTGAAAGCTGTGTGTGCAGGTATGTGTGTCTGAAAAATTATTTTGAAATAGATTCCCATGCTTCAAAATTTCAGTTCAGACTTTTCAAGTATTATAAAATGATGTGCAAATGAAAAGAAGCTCTGATACAGAGAACGTGAAATGCACCTTTATGAATGCAAACTCGTTTGCCTGCTCATGGAAATGCTACAAAGCTAATATCCTCTTTTAATGTTGAGGACAAATAAAACCCTGATAAGAATGAACACAATAATTTACAATGATTCAAGCAGTTTATCCTGACTTATTTCTTGCTAATTAAGCTGTGAGAATAATTTATTTTTCTTTGAGAAATGTGGAGAGAAACAGGGTAGTGACAGCGTAATTACTGCAACATAAATACCTGAAAAAATGTAATTTTGTTTGACATAATGAGCCTTTTGATGTCACGAGTAACTTTCATTTCCTGGCATATGTAAAATATCAAAATAGTAATGGCAATATAACCTCAGATAGATAAATGCTTAGATGTCTTCAAGACCAAAATCAGTGCTGTCCAGTAATGATTAATGAACCGAACATGTGGCGCACACCAGTTTTATCTTCAGTGCGTCCCACCCTGTCCTGCCCATGGCAGGGGTGTGTGTCCTGATCCCCTGCTGCTCAAGGCAAAGGTGGGCAACACGCCCCCAGCACAGTCAATCTACACCACTCTCCCCTTTCAAATTATTTCCCAAATGCTAACTGGATTTGATTATAACTTCTGGATAATTTAAGGGGAGATGAAACCTAGTTTTTGACTTATTATTCTCAAATTAAATTATTCTCTTCTTGTTCCCACGCTCCCTTCAAGTAAAGCTACCTTGCACACAGCCTTTAATGAAATAGTGCCTCTCAATCAATGCTTGATGGTTGAGCTTTCTTTCCTCTCTTCTTTTGGGAGATCTTTCCTATTTCTGTTTCACACCTTTGGTCTTTCACACCTTTTATCACTTCACACCTTTGGAATTTTTTATGTTCTTTTGCCTCTCTATTTCTCTACTTCATCAGTTTCTGAACCCAGCAACATGGAAAAAAACTGACTAGAAAAGCAATGTGCCTGTGGTATTCAGCATCTTCTGTTGTTTGAGCTGTAAAGGCTTTTTGGGCTTCCTTCTGTAAAACTTGCAGTTCTTGTCAGATGGATTATTTTCTGGGTTTGTTGCAACTGTACTTCTGTATTTCTGCTTTTGTCATGTGGAATGAAGGGATAAATTTGTCTGGACAAGCCTTTACCAATATCAGTGTTAAGGAAGGGATGACAAGTACAGTGCCTGGATGAGATTTTATTAATTTTCTTGTAACTCGCCCCATCTGTCCAAGTTCCCCTCAGATGGAGCAATGCCTAATTGTTCATTATAGATTTCTTCATGGAAAGGCCTTTCTCTCATGTTTTTGATAGTAGTCCAAGATTAAAATTCAGGTCTAAGAATTGCTTCATATCATGTTGCAAATATTTAAGAGACTGATTTCTTGACACAAAACAATGCAGACTTTGAAAGGTAAGAAGCCCATCATTAGATTATAAAAACAAGCAGCACAATCTGAATTTATAATCTTATTTGAAAAATATTCTTAAAATAATGCCTTTTAGTGAATTATAAATGAAGCAGGCTCCCATTCAGAATGCAGAGCATCATTTGTGTATCCCACAGCCCAGCTATGAGTGACAAATCCAGTTTCCTAAGGACTGAGCAATTAATGATACTGGGAAAACTAAGCAGATAGCAGATAGGAAGAGGTTTCTAGAAGCACCATGGCAACAAGATGTACTCAGAAGTTACAAGCCAGCTTTTTAATTTCTTGTTTTATTTGCACATCACATGCATTTGGCCCTTGTTACTGCACTACTTTTTGAAAGTGTTATTTCTCCTGCAGTTGCACTGTTTACTCCCTGAAAATAAAATACAACTGTAAAACTTCAAAGTAATGTTCTGTCATGAGTCAGCTACACCTCAAGGCACCCTGCAGGGACTATTTCCACAACCATTACCATGATTTATGATAAGGTAGAGTGTAAGGTGGATAAATATTCCACTCTGGGCAACTCATGAAGGTACTAAGATTCTTCATGCACTTAGAAAAAGTAGAGCAACCTTAGAGCTGATATGTCTGGGTGCTCTGAAAGAGCAGGTAATTAATGCAAAGTATAAAACCACACAGTTAGGACCATTCAAACATCTTCTTAGAATTTTTTTAATTTCCCCACAATGTCCAAACCCTATCTTGGAAGCAAGCACTGGGTTGTTGGTAGCACAAGCCAAAGCTGGGACTGTGGCTCTCTAAATTTGTGTACAAATGTTTCCAATAACCCAGCAGTGAATCTGTGGCAGGCTAAGGCTTCACACCTGGCTAAGACTGCAGGACACTGAAAAAAGCAAAGTATTAGTCTTCTGCTTCCTAGTTTGGCACACCTGAACTACTAGAAACCTGGAGTTTCTGTCTGCTGTCTGCTCACAGGGGAGTTGCTGGTTTGGCAAAAGGATGTGAGGCCACAGTTCACCATGGAATGGAAGGATCTCGTGGGAACTGATTGCCATCCCAGTCTTCTTACATATCGAGTAAGATATGTATAGATACAGAGCAGCAGAGCTGTCTCAGGCCTGTACTGCCCATCTTTTGCCCTGCTCTTCTTGTCCCTGGGTCTCGATCTCACATGAGTCATTTCACATGGAATTTGTATCAGCGTGGGGCATTTGAAGGACAATTTGTATGTTACAAAGTTCCATCAAACTGCTAAGTGACACTGGAACAGCCTGAATGGCCCTTAAAAAAAATGAGTTCCAGTTTTTAACAGTGTTTAGGAAATCCTCTGACAGCCATGTTTGTTACTAAAGAATTTTAAAGATGAACAAGGCAAATTATATAAATGCTGTGAAAGTCTCTGTTTGGACACTTGATTTCCATAGGCTTACGTGCATATATGTTTGTATAAGTCTGCGGACTAAAATTTTAGACTAGAATAGGTTTGCAAAACTTAGTAGTCGAAAAATTTTAATGAAAAACGTCTACATAAAATTTTCTAGTATAAGGTCATAGGACGGATGGACAATTACTACGAAGTATTGTTAAAAGTATTTTACTGAATAAATTTTAAGTGAAAGAATGAACTTAAAATTTTCTATTTATGAACAGCTGTTTTCTTCTTTGTTAAAAAAAAGGATGGCATGCCTAAATTCTCTCATGGACCCATCATAGCTGCAGGATAAAATCCATTTGAAAGTGAGAGGATGAATTGCTGGACACTTCTTGATAAGCCTGTAAGATCAGAAGTGCAATTTCAGAACCACATGAGCCTCATGCACTGCTGCTTGTGTGTGCTTGTCTGTTCTAGCACAGCTTAAGGGATTTACTGGGCCTATCTGCTTTGACACTGCAGTCCTATTCTAGTATTTCTAATATGTCGTGTTAAAGCTTTGTCTCCACACAATAGTCATGACAGCCTGCTGCCTCACCCAGAGATCATGAAAACTGATGATCCAAGTAGAAAAGAAAAATGAAAAGGGACATGGGTTTTCTTCAGTGGATTTCTGACTTCGATTATTAAGAATGGGAATATTTTCATTTTTCTACATTGCCTGCCAGCTGGTTTGTCTCTCAAGCTGCCAGAGTATTTTTTAATCTTCGGTTTGGCTTTTTAGAAACTTTGTCAGAAAGATTCAGTCCTTTAAGTGCCACTCTCACTTGTTCCAGTTACCTCTCTAGAGACCAACCCTGTAAATCTGGGGTAAGAAAAAATAGAAACCAATATTTTTCCCTTTTGAAGCCACTCAGACAAGGAAAATACATATAGATAGCCTTCATAGATCACAGAGATTTAAAAGAGACAAGCTAAAGAAAATACTGATTTACAGTAATTGTCTGAAGATCCAAAAAACAATGCAATAGCAGAAGTGCAAGATAAACAGTTCAAATTAGGACAGTAATAACCCTGCAACTAAGCAGCAGGTATTATAGATGACACCAGTAGCAGGTACTTTTATCCTCTGTTTTATGTCCTTATCATTGTATTAAATCAACCTTAGGAGGTTAATTTGAAATTTTCAGAGACTCAAAGGATCACAGAAAGGCTAAGACTGAAGGAGTTCTCTGGAGGTTGTGTAGTCCAAACCCCTGCTCAGGCAGGGCCACTTGAAGAAAGTTGCTCAGCACTGCATACCAATGGTTTTTGAATATGTCCAAGGAGGGAGAATTCACAAGCTCCCTGGACAACCTGGGCCAATTCTTGCTCACCCCCACAGTAAAAAAAAATATTTCTGATACTAAGAGGAAACATTGTTTTAGTTAGTGACTTTTGTTCTGTCACTGGGTACCACTGGAAAGAGCCTGGCTCTATCTTCTCTGCACCCTCCCTTCAGCTGTTTGTATGCATTGAGTATTTCTCCCTGAGCCTTCTCTCATCCAGGCTGTTAGGCCCCAGCTCTCAGCCTTTCCTCATGGGAGAAATGGTCCAGTCCCCTCATCATCCCTGTGGCCCTTTGCTGGACACTCTTCAGTCTGTCCACATCTTTCATGTACTGGGAAGACCAGATCTGGACCAAATACTCCAAATATGGCCTCACAGAGGGGAAGGCAGCTCACTTGACCTGCTGGTAACACTCTTTCTAATGCAGCCATACATTAGTTTTCTTTCTCATGTTCAGCTTTGGTTTCACCAGAGCTTCCAGGTCCTTGTCTGCCAAGCTGCTTTCCAGCCAGGTGGTTCCCGGAATTAACTGGTGGTAACAGGGACTGCTCCTCTCAGGTGTAGGACTTCATACTTCCCCTTGTTGAGTTTCGTGAGGTTTCTGGCAGCACATTTCTCTAGCCTGATGAGGTCCTTCTGGACCAGGGCACAGCTCTGATGTACCAGCAACTCCTCCCAGTTTTGTGTCAGCAGCCCACTCTTGCTGAGGGAACCCTCTGCACCATCATCCAGATCAATAATGAAGATGTTGACTGGGACTGGATCCCGGGGATACACTGCTAGCCACTGGCCTCTGGCAAGACTTCATGCCACTGATCACACTCTCTGGGCTCACATGTTCTGCTATTTGTCACTTCACTGTCTGCTCATCCAGCATCAACTGTAAGGATCTTATGGGGGACAGTGTCACAAGCCTTATTGAAGTCTGCTTATTCTGTCTGCTGATCCCAATTTTTGACCAGTTCCTACTATTTATTGCTTCCTTCCCCTTTGGTGCTAGCAACTAGCCTATGGAGACATTTTATTTGATAGACAAAAATAGTTATGTGCTCTGTAGCAACCTGAGTCTTAAATCTGTATTTTCTCTTGCATTTTCAGCTCAGTTGCAAATCAATGTGAATGGAAATTTCTACTATTTAAAATTTACAAATAATATAATAGCACAATATTTCCTATGTTTTGAATTTTCATATTACATTCAATTTACCCTTCATTGTATTTTAAAAGTCTGTATTAATAAAGTTAACTTCTCATGAACTGCTGGAGGAAGTAGAAAGGTGAAAGTTTTGGCAACAGAGATAAGGGCACTTCATCAGTTATCAAGTGTGGGAAGCTTTTAATGGAATAAGCACATGAATTGCGTACGTCTTGCTAAACCTGCCATTACTGACATTAGAGAAGTCTGACATTAATTAATCATCAGTGGGTGCAAAAACTGGAATTTACCAATTGTTTATGTTATGGTTTCAGTCATATTGCAAACTCTATTTTTTAATTTTAATTTTTTTAGAAGGTGATAGATAACCTTCTACAAGGAGAAAACTTGTTAAATTCCTCAGTTTGGCAAGAGTGAACAGGACCCTGCCTATAACAAAATATAAAAGTATGCATCATTTTCCTTGGGAAGATTTCATAACCTGAAGGAAATTTAGGAGACAAGGCAATTTTTAGGCAATTTTTCTTCTGGCGGGAAACACATTTTAACTTGCTAATTCTCATACTTAATAATCATGAGGAGAATTAAGACAAAGATCAAATCAATGGATTACAAAGAACTAAGAGAGGAGGGAAGATCTACAGAAAATAAAATTCCCTTGATCACAAACACTTTTCAGAAAGTCTTCTTTTCAAGTTGTAAATAGGAACTATCCAAACTATCCAAAATGAAGAAATCTGTATCTAACCACCACGTCTTTCACTTGCACAAGCAGTATTTTCTGTGTGTCTACACAAGATATACGTAGCTTTAATTTAGTAATACTGACGATGCCTTCTAATACACAATTTATTCTAAAACCTCATCTAATCTGTATGTTCTGCATTAGATCATCATCTATATGTGTTAAATTAAGATTTAACTTTAAACTTAACCTAAACTTAACCTAAACTTACCTAAATAGCTATTTATACAAGCAAAGGAAAGCCAAAATGTTGCAGGTGAACTCTAAATTCTCATTATGGATGTATTATATGTCAGGTAAGAGTCTTCTTACAGAAGCAATTGAAATCAATATGACTGGAATAAAAGTGCTTTGCACACTGTATCTCCTTCATGGAAGTGAAGAGTTTTTATTCTTCTGATTTTATAACAACATTTATATGAATGGTGTTGAAAAAGTCATGAGTCTCAATCCAATAAAAACAGGAATGATGCTGTAAACTTGATGTTAGCAATGTAAGCAACAACAGCTTTCAGAAAAGGGAGCAAAGAGAAGGTGTATTGACACCACTGCTCCTTTTATTAACCATTATGTAGGTGGCAAAGTAATTTCAATATATCTGAGAAACATAAGTAGAGTCATTGTCCTCAAGAGCTCACAATCTGATATCCTCACTCTGCTGGACTGCCACAGTTCTGTGCAGGATACTCTGCTTTGGGAAAATCATGGTTGCTTGTATCCTTTGAGGAAAGGGAAGAGGGGGCTGCAAAAACAGGAGCCATAGAAACCTGTTTTAGACAAGAAGGTGAAAGAAGAGTAGCAGTTTGAAAGGAGAAAGTGAGAATGCCTGACAGGACTGGCAGACAGTCACCTGTGTCATGAAATAACCTGTTTGAGGAAGAGGGAAAGAAAACAGCAAAGCAAAATTGATGCAGTGGAGGAGTAAGGACAGAAAGATGGAGATGGGAAGGCAGAGCCTGAACATCAGAAGCAGTGTACAAAAAATACCCCTCTCTGAGCAGACTATTGCACAGGCATGAATACATATCCTTGCACGTCTACATTTCTGGAGAAACTGATTAGATTGTTTCTTACTAAGTTGGCTCGTCTAATTAGAAATAATAGGCCAGATTGATTAGCCTTTCCAAAAACAAGGTAAAAACAAGGATCATTTTTCCTCATTAAAATCTTGTGTATTTGCTTTTGAGAAGCAGGAGACCTTCTGTGCTCTCTTTGCAAGATATTTGTTAGTCTTGTACACTTTGCCATTCTATTAAAAATCTGTTCATCTTCAATAAAGTTTAAAAAAATCTGCAAGTCATTTTTAATTTTCAGCCCCCAGCTCATAATGACTAGAGCCAGGACTGAGAGGAGGGAGGTTTTTGGGTTTTTTTTTTTCACATTCTAGGGCTCTTTCATTGGTACCCAGGATTTAGACAGCAAAATAATGTTCCCACAGCAGGATAAGGCAGAAAAGGAGAAAAGAAACACAATTCTAGGCTCAGGGAAGGTGGTTGTTAGGGGAGGAGAAGTTTCTAATTACCTATTTTGAATGATTTGGAGGGAAAAGGTACATAAGACCTATGGATATGGGGATTTTGAGGAAGGCAGAAAGATTGAAAGGTTTGCTAGGACTCTGAGCACTGTGACTTTGGGGCAGGGAAGACTTATGAGCTGAGCAGATCTGCCTAAGAGGGACTTAGTGGCTGCCCCTCCATATGATAGAAGTGGCTCTGAAGCCATATTAATGTGCTAGAAAATTAGGATAAAGGGAGAAGACAGAGGCTGTCACTGCTTGAGCAGACAGCCTAGGATGAACAGCTTGAGATAAAAAAGAATAAAATTGTAGCTGCGGGGACTGGAGGAGACTGAGTGTGAAGGACACAGCAATAAATACCTGAGAGGAGCTATGGTCAAAAAGGGAGTCACAAATAGATTTTAGCTTGCTTCATTTTTTTGATTTAAGCCCTTAACTGCCCTGCTTTGCTTTTGTCACTTTCATCCTTTATTAGAATTCATCCTCATAATACATGGTTTTTCTTTGAATTGGAATGATGCTGTAAGCAGCATTAGCTCCCTAATTGCTGTGAAGAGTCCCTTAGCATATGCATTAAGATATTTAAATATTTTTTAGCTTTTTTTTTTTTTTAATCCTTTTGATAATGGTCACTTCTATTTTGAGTGTAGAGATACTTCAGGAGAAGAAACCTTGTGGTTATAAAACAATGGGACTGAAGCCCTTGCTTAGATGGTTAGCATGTAAGAGGTACAGCCACAGTTACACCTGTTTGGCAATATTAACACCAAATTTAATTGAGGAGGGTGAACCCATGGTCCTTGTGGTTCTGTGTACATGCAGTAGGAGAATTAGTTTCTTATAGTAGAAAGGTGAGAAATGTGGCCATAGTTTCTGATTATGGTTTGCCTTTATTTTTATATTGGATTGTTTTCTTTGGCCAGGAGTGAGCCAACTTAAGCAAGACTTCTTAATCTTATAAAGTATAGCAGGAATCATTAACCCACAAAATCTCCACTTCTAAAATTCCCAAACTCCAGTGATAATCACGGATGCAAGACCTCCGTGGGTATTGGTCATGTCTGACGAGTCTCTTAGAAGGTGCAGAGATCTCTCCCTAGAATTCGGGTGTACATCTCCTATATGGGATTGATATGCCGACAGCAGTGAAAAAAATATCCAGGCAAACTTATAACGGAGAGAAGAAAACCTAGCAGCGCCTCTTAAGTCTCGCTTTATGTTGGTATGTGTGTAGGTGAAACCCAGGAGAGGAATTTCGCAGCTTTTCCCGCTTTCCGGGCGCCAGCCCAAGCCCTCTAGCGGTGCGAGCGAGCGAAGCCTGGTCCCGGGAGCCGTCCCCAAATCACCGCAGCACTGATGGAGCGCGGCAGGAGCCTGGCAGAAGCAGGCACACAAGGAAAATAGCTCCGGACTTGATTGCAGGCTGCTTGCGGCTGCAGCTGGGGGGAGGAATGATTTGCGGAGCAACCTTCTCTTGCTGCTCTGGGCGCGTCCCCGTCCGGCGGCCACGGCGCATCCTCTGCCCCTCTCCATGCTCAGCGCTTCCCACCAAACCAAGCCGCGCTGCAGCCGCAGGGCTCTTCCCCTCCCAATGCCACCCAGCTGTCAAGGGTGGGAGCTGCTGCTCCAGAGCTCGCTGGTCCTCGCTGAGCCGTGGCTTTCGCAAGAGCTGCAGCCTCTAAGTGACCCGCACGGGATGCTGGGGAGCCTCCTCGGACAGCAGGGAAAGGAAGAGGGAAAAAGACGGGGTTATAGCCTGAAGTGGGCCATTCGAGTTTTCCCAACCCTCTACGATTTCTGGAGGAATTCTGTAAATTTCGGTAAATCGCACCAACCTTTTTCCACTGGATATTTTTTCCCCCTAATTAGCAACACTTGTAACCTTCTCCTTGTATCTTATTGTAACCATTTAAAGGCACGACTTTTTATCTAAATATGTTCATTGAAGGAATGGTGCAAAAAATGTGAGAACATCTATTTACATAAACATGGGTGAGGACACTGTTCTGTGAAGATCTGAAAAACTGTGGCAAGTCAGGGAGTCTAGAGCAGAAGGACAACCATGTGATTTTGAGGATCAGACCCACCACACAGATAGTAAATTGGGAATAAAAATAATAATGATAATCATAAAACATAGATCAAGTCTCACCTGTACAAATTACAGGCTGGTATGTTTACCGAAACCACGTATTGAGGAATTCTAAATGATGGAAAATTTGGGATCAGATTTTATATTGCATATAAAATTTTCTTCTTTTTCTTTGTCCTGGCTGTAATTAATTTGTTCAGCTTTATTAAATAAAGCTTCTATGTGCTGGTGGAAAGCCTAGCTGCATCCTATTTCAAAGGCACCCTGGAAAATTCTGAGAAACATTGCTGAGAGCATTGAAATGTCCATCATAATAAATTGTCCTTGCCACAACAGGCACAGGGACTGATGGCTCTCTTACACCAGGGAAAATCAGAAATAACTCCTCCTAGAGAAGGGAATGACAGTGGTGTCTAATCTGTGAGGGAGGAGAATGAGGACAAGTGAGTTCAGGTCCCAGTGGGGGGCTGAGGTGGCCAACATCCCTTTGATGCCCCCACGGCCTCACTCTCTGGGTGACATTGCTGCAAGCCTGGCTCTGCCCCCTGGTTCCGGCTGAGCCAGAGCATCACAGAGCGCACACGAGCCTGAGGAGATTAAACCCCAGCAGGTATTCCAGCTGGGATCTCCAAATAACAGGTCAAACAATCTCCCTAGCTGAAAAAAACGCGGAGTGTTTCTAGATTTTTCTGTGGACATGATTGAGTTAAAATAGGCTCATCTGCACCTGATTCAAAAAGCAAACAAAACAAAAGCATTGGTATGGCATTGTAGAAATAAGGCTGAAGTTAAAAAAAAGTGTGCTGTGATACTCTATATGAAAATGAACAGATCTGTTCTTGTAACTGGGCTGAATGCACTGTTTCCTGAAATAACAGGCTTGGCTTATTTCTTCTCTTATGCACAAGTATAAATGTCCTTTCAGTGTAACCAAACTTCAGGGTTTTTTTGGTTTTTATTGAGTTTAGAGTTATCTTTAATTTTAGCTGCCAAGATTATGGATTTGCCATGCTTATGATTTGAATATATTTAGCCTGTTTTCCCCCCATTTATTTAATGAAAACTAATTAATATCCAATATCTGCCTACAAAGTCTCTGTCATTAAACCAGGAAAAAGTAATGTATAAGATCTGCCTAAAGACAATTGTTATCATATGAAAACCAATGGAATGTAAAGAAATAATTTGTAGAGGAGGAGGAAATCTATACACAAGTATATTCTATTAGCAGGAAAGTGCTATGTTAGAAATCTGATAGAAATTAAGTGATGTAATAAATAACACCACAGTCCTTTCAAAATTTTAATGTTTTACGTTTGACCAGTACCAACAAGATATATTTAGAATATGTTTTGTGTGAAGAATATCTTTCTTGGAGATGTGTGTGTATGTGAGCGAGAGATTGTGTGTGTTACAGTTTTATTTCAATTTCTCACATGAGGGCATAAGGATAGTCTGGATACTTTCCAAGTTTGCAAACTATAGCTTTATAGTGAACTTTAGTGCAGCTATGCTGCATTCAACTCTACAATCTGGTTAAACACTGCCTCATTACAATGGTCATGAGTAGTTCATGTCATTGAATTTCTCTCCTTCCTTTTCCTCCTACAAGACTGAACGAACAGAAACTGAATATATGAGGCAGATGGTTTGAAAAGAGACAAAGACTTCAATTTAGAAGTGATTTTGGGCCTTTAAGATCCCATTTTTTTAGTTGTTTTCATGGCAAGGAATTAATCTGACAGCAACATTGAACTATTTGCCAAATAAAGAAGTTAAATAACATGGTAGTGTAACTACTATCTGCTGTGTTGGGTCATCTCATCCTAAAAGGTCCCCAGGCAAACAGCAGCAACATCTCATGAGTCAGAAGCATGAACTGCTACTGGGCAGGGGAGAGTGACTGAGGGAAAAATGGAAATACCTGAGCATCCTGATCTGTCACTGCCTTTTACTGTGGCTTTCAAAATTTCAGCTCATAGCAACAGGTCAGACTCCCAGGAGTGGCTCTTTTTGCCTCTTGGCCTTTTTGGAGTTGTAAATCCAAAAAACTAGATGTAAAAAGCCTTTGCTTGGCTTGAAGGTACCACCCAGGGTCATTCACTCAAGAGGCGCAGCCTTGGCCCCACTGCCCAAGCTCATCTGTCACACGGTCCCTCCACCTGTGCCACACATAGCAAATTCTCCACTGGAAAGCAATTTTTGGTTAAACAGAGCTGGAAACCATGGTTTCCTTTGGAAGAGAAGCTACTCTGCTGTGCTCTGGTAGGATCCCTGTCTGCTATGTAAAGTTCCCTCATGGATCAGGATGATGTGCTTACACTGGCTATACAATTATTCTGCTCGTTTGCCCCACTGGACATTTATAGGTTCCAACAAGGTCTTGCCTCATACATTAGTGATGGCAACTAGCCTTCTTCAGCAGTAGAAAACCAAAACATACGTTTTATAGCAGAGTGATTAGGCAGTGTTTCGGGGTTGAAAGAGATTTGGACTCAAGTTCTCCTAAGTAAAGAAAAATGCTGTATTGTTTTTACCTTTTCCTCAGCTACAGCCAGCCAGCAAGCATGCTGCTCCTTGGGTGCTCAGCTGCATTTGGCTGCCTGGGTTTACAGCCAAGTTCCAGCTCAGTTCAGTTTGGAGAACCTTCTCCAAGAGGGCACCTTCCTCCATATGAGGAACATACTCTGTGGATACCCTTTAGCCTGCTCTCATCTAAGGTAAAATTTACTACATAGAAGTGAAAGGTGAAACAAGTGCACAATCCACTCTGGTTTGCCAGCCATGTCGAAGCAAACAACTTTGCTTTGAGTAAAGAGATATAATTAGGCAAATCAATATAGAGGTGCTATGTAATTGTTTTCTTGGCATGTGCTGTTATTCACTGTCAAGTCGTATAAGCACACTAAGATCAAAAGGAGTTAAATTTTGAAAAAATCCTATGTTATTTCATTTTTTTATTGCATGGAGAGAAAATGAAATCCTAAGGAAGTGGGTGTCTTGAAAAAGGAGGAGGAATATAAAAATCTGTGTGTCTGCCTCTGAACCATAGAAATAATTTTTGAATTAGATTTATTCTCTGTCATTCAGGAGTAGAGATGGAGGAAAAGATTAGATTATTTAATTGTGCTTTAGTGTAGATATTTTTAGTGCAGATATGATAGAAGTCGTGTGATGGGGTTTCAATAGATAGGAAAAAAATACAGAAAAAATATCCCAATATTGACTCACTTGCAGTCTTCACCAGGGTATACCAGTGATGTTCAAAGTGTGATGACCCTCATTATATCAGGGAGATATTACTTTTTTTTTATTTTACTAATTTACTACTTAATTACTGAGACCTGAAGAACCCTAGTGCATAAATTAGACTATGTGAAAGGCATCCTATGTTGCTAATCAGTGTAAGTGTGGGAGATGTAGCTAAGAAAAGGAGTTATGAAATACCTGATGGTATCCCAAAGACTACTTTCAAGAGTACCATTATCATTTGAAACCCAAAAAAGGGAATTAGCCTTGTGAGAAGACAAGCTAAGAAAAAGTTTCAGTGCATTTAAAATCTATCCTTTTTTTTTTTTTTTTTTTTTTTTTTCTGGTTTTGTCCCTGCATCAGTGAAATAAGCAATTTTAAAAATGAGAATCCAAGTTGACCTTTTCAGAAAAGTCTCTGCACTGCCCATCCCAAAGAGACTAAAATATAGGGAGTAACCTCCTGCAAATAATGTTTAGAAAACTTTTCTCAAGAGTGAAAAATTCTCCAACAAATTTCTGTTATTCTTTCAGCGAAGTGTTACAGTTGTAGCAAAAGGGTTTCTGTTTCCTTCTCTGAATCTTTTGATGTTGGATATTTGATGTTTTGATGCTTTTACTTACGCTGGAAATTCCAGTGTGATTCCATGACCATGAAATTGAAACGTTTAATTAAGTGGCCAATCTAAGTAGCTTGGTCTGAGACTAAGGGATTCCATGGGCAGAAGGAAAGAAGATTGTCTCCTCGTCTCTGCCTCCCTCCCTCTCTCTTTCTTTCTTTCCTTCCCCTTCCTCCTCTCACTTGTCCCTCCCTTTCTCTGCCTTCACCTTTTTTGGTTTTTTATGTCCTAAGACAAACCAAATTTGTTCAAAGCAAAGGGAAGAAGCAAAGGTCAGACCTGTCAGCCTCCCCATCCCTCTCAGCTTACTTTGGAGTGTGGTTGCCACAGCTCACACTAAATGTGCCCAGTCCATCCCATCTTCCCTGTAGCTCCAAGCAGTTTTTATTTCTCTTCTGATGCTCTGCCAAACGTAACACAGGCTGATATGTGCCAGGCTTGAGCACAGCTTCCAAAGGATGGAAAAATACCTCTCCAGGGAAGAAAAGGACTATAAATAAGTGTTCCTGGGGATCTAATATCAAATGGCAATGTTCCATTTGTTATTTTTAAATCTGAGTATTGGAGGACTTTGTGGAGGGATGGGGAATGGCAGGAGAAAATGAATAGCCTGTCAAGTAGTCTGAGCTCTAAAGCAATGTGCTGCTTCACCATCGATTTCATCACTTGCTTTGGGTCCACACACTTCATGCAAATAGGAGAGGCATAGTGGGAGCCAGCCACCAGGAGAACATGGAATTTATTGATTTATTCTTTGATACTTAATTTTAGCACACATGACATAGTTTCATTGACTTGGATTAGACTGCTCTGTGCCAAAAGTTAAGCACATCTGTGGGACTGAGATTTCGTCAGAATATTAATCCAGAAACACCCTTGAAACCTCAAACCACTCTCCAGAACATATGATTTGTGAAAACCAACCTTCCAAGACTTTTGAAAGCAAAAAAATTCAGAAAAAGAAAAAAAGTGAAATTAGCCTTTCTCATTTACAACTTGTTTTTTGTGTACAATCCTTATTACAGCAGATTCCAGCCTTGCAAAGAACTATATAATTAGCTTCTTTTCCTCAATTAGGAGATTGTAAGTTTGCCAAAGAAAACATATTTTGAATGTATCTTTTATCACATGATCAAAGATCACATATATCTTTGCCTATAATGAGAAGCTCATGTGCTAATGTTCTGTAGTGGTCCAAAACTTACAACTGCAAAAACCTTTGATGTATCACTAATTGGTTTTAGCACCATAGATTAGGTGCTGAAATCAGTAGGCAAGAAATTGGGAGTAGTAGGTGGAGAAGGGATAACTCTGATTCTCACCATATGCTTTGAGAAATTTAAATCATTACAGCATAAGTAGAAAAATAAGGCATAACTTGTTGCTTTTTTTATTTTTAAGAGAGTCTCATAGATTAGCCGTATGATCCAAAAATATGCTTTGTTCTAAATCATTAAAAAATCTCCATTTCACAGTTTTTATTCTTGTAGAAACAACATCCATCTCGCCTGCAATGTGCTGTGCATTCTAACACCTAATGTGTGGTGAAGAATGTAGTAACAGGGGAAATATATCTGCATAACACATGAAAAGTGCCAAACCTTTAATTAATTTCAGACACTATGTTGCAAAATAGCAAACTCTAACTATAGACTTCATCTACACCACACAGAAACAGGAAAAGGAGGCGAGTGATGTTCTACGTGCTCTCATGATGGTGGTGCATGTTACATCTTTGATAGCTTCTTTGTTATAAGGACTTCTTGTTTCATCAGCAATGAAAATAATAGGTGGCATGGCCTAGGGATCATTAGCAAACTGGGAAGAGAGAGCTCTGTTCTGGATTGAAAGCTACATGGCTGGTCTACACAGAGGGAGCTGCAGGAGCACACTGCAGCAGACAACATCTTTGGTTTTAAAATTTCCTCAGATGTTCAGTGGTTGGGGTTTTTTAATGAAAATGGAGTGATTTGTATAATTCTGCACAAGCATGTACACACTCTCTTCCTGTGGGCCTTGTTATCCACTTATCACCAAAACTCAAAGTTTTGTGTTCACAGCAAAGGTATGGTAAAGATTTTATCTCCATACTTCTTATTTTAAAAAACAACCGGACAAACAAACAAACAAACAAACAAACAAAACAAAACTCCCAAAACATTCAAATCCCACCAAAATGTAACCCTAAAAGAAATAACAATTCAGGAATGTTTCTGCTCTGTGCTGCCAAAGTGTCTTTATTTAAACGATCGATATTAGTTAGAATTTTAAGTATTTAGCTTAACTTTGAAGTTAATCTCCCTTATTTTCAAGGCTAGCTTTGGGTGCTTTTTTTGTATGTGCACATGTGAAAGTTGAGACTCAGAGGTTTTTAATGTTGTTTATTATAAGTGGGATTTTTTAATACCATGGTCAGTTCAAGAACCACTCATTGTTGGAAGCTCATCTAAAGTAGATTAGGACTCCTACTGTTCATTCCAAGGATTTTCTCCCTATGGAAAGCAGAGGATGAAAGTGATTGCAAATATACATTAAACCAAGGTGTCAACCCCTTTGTATTGTTAGAGCATCAGTAAATGCTCAATAGCAAAAAAGAATTTGGTGCACTATTTACAATTAACAATCCTATTAAAAGGATCACTCAGGGCTTCCCGCTTCATTCTTTATAATAAACATTATTTTTAATGTTACTGTAAAGGAACAAAAAAGTAACAAAATGCATAACATTTCTGTGTGTTTCCCTTGAAAGTGAACCACAGGGTGTCCTCTTTTGATGGCAGGGTGAAAGCTGAAGGCAACAGAGATATGGATCCTTTTGGCCTTGATTTAAATGCTCCCTACTGACTTTGATAGTGTCCTGAAAGTGCTGTTTCTGTACTTTGGTGTAGTTCACTAATTTAATGTAAGCCCTTCATACATTTTTCACATGCATTTTTACCCAGATGATCATCTTACTTTTATCTCAGTAGCAGAGCACCACACTCTCACATCAAACAAATCTTCTTGGAAGTAACTTTTCATCTTCATTAATCTCCTAACATGTACTCATCCAAAAATGATCACCTTCTTCTCCCTACCCCCACTTTCTTAAATACACACTTAACAGATAAAAATATTTGGGATCTTGTGTGAGGCAATTTCAGTATTGCTAGAACACAGGCAATTTTTTTACACAGTGATGGTTGCAGCATCTTACAGACCACTTGAAAACTGTTAAGTTTCTCATGATATTTTGGTACATGAATAGAACTAACCACCCATGTGTGTTGTCCTACCACAAAAAGAAGGGAGGGATGTGATGGAACACACTATTTTTTCCTACAAAGATTTTATGTACTCCTGTAGAACAGCTGGGGGGTGGGGCGAGGGTTTTTTTCAGTGTTTTTGTTTGGGTTTTTTGTTGTTGTTGTTCTTTTAGTTTGTTGGTTTTTTTTGAAAATGAATGCAGCATAAAGAGTGAAGGTTGAAACCTAGAATGACAAAGTCATCATGATTTGTGGGTGAAGGCAACATGGCAGAGAAAAATTGTTTTGAAAAATGGATTTGATTTCCCCCATAGTTTTACGTCTACTTCAGGCTGATTCATTCAGTTTTGTTCTGTTCCTGTTACAGTGAGTGCTCCTGAGTGGAGCTTGGCACTGACTGCTTTCCTCTGGCTGACTTTCACCTGGTTGAGTTGATGTGCTGGATACCAACGTGCCAGTGTTGGTGATCATTAGCAGGGCAGCATCTGGCTGAACAGGGACATTACAGACAAACATCTGCCAGGACACTTTCCTTATAGCTGGGGAGCCTGGTACATAGGTCAGCAAGCTTTCTTGGCATCTCCTCCCCTTGCTTATCATAAAAAGGTCTGCTTAAAAGTAGTGAATCCTTACTTGCAGCAGAATTTCTTGGTTTCCACATTCCTTTAAAATTAGCTTTAAACGTGGCTGTTGA
This sequence comes from Peucedramus taeniatus, assembly GCA_013400575.1. Lineage (NCBI taxonomy): Eukaryota > Metazoa > Chordata > Aves > Passeriformes > Fringillidae > Peucedramus > Peucedramus taeniatus. The sequence goes on along the minus strand of WBNO01045173.1, from coordinate 65,815 downwards.
CTGTTGTTCTCTATCCCCAATCACCAAGGATCAAGTATCCATGGTAATGGCCTCCCTCTATTAGTCTGGATCACACAGGGATGACCTCAGAGGTCAGAATCCCTTTTTCTTCTCAAGGTTGAAGAGAGAAATGTGTCTATTATATTAGGCTTTACAGTGAAATTGTAAAAAATAGAGGAAATAAAATTATCACTGAAGGCACAACTCCTGTTGAATCTTTGCATGTACCATGTTGTTTCTGAGATCTGCTTTTAAAAAAAGCCCTTAAGATGCTCTCTAAACATGGTGTTTGCAGTTGAAAATTAGTGCCTCTACGATTTCTGTAATTCATGTATCCAGTCCGGTTGTAAATTAAATGACTATGCAAGGTTGTACTGCAACAGAAATTGCATTAAATCTTAAATGTACCAGTTAATATAGGCAGGGAAGTTATTAAATATGAACTTGCTAATTGAGCAAGTTCATTGTAAAGGAGACTCGCGTTTGCTTCTGACAAAATATCAGTGTGATGTAAATTGCCATTCCACAGCCACTGACTATCACAGTGATGAAAATTGCACTACTGTGCCTGCAGATTTAAAAATAAACCTAGTGTGAGCATGGAGGGAGGGAAAGGACAGATTTCCCAAAATAGGTTGTGCAAAATGTTTCCATTTTCTCTTTTTGAGGTGTTGTCAATTATGTTAGTATCAAAAAGATTTCAGCCTTCTCAAGTTACTCATGCTGCTTTCCTCCAGAATTGCTGTGCTTACAGATTGACTTACCCTCAGCTGCCTATGGACATACTCTTGTGCTATAAATCAAAGCAAGCTTTTGTATAAAAAAAGCTCCTGGTAGCCTCTATTATTGAATATCATCAATAGACAATGGAAGCAACATTGCTGAACAGTGAAAACAAAAGAAAAAGAGTGGCTTTTCACCTTATATATAGCAGGACAAAGCACCCGTTACAGTGGGAACAGAAAATAACTCTTTTTGTTTAAAACTGCAATGGAAAAAAAAGAGCACCCTCAGGCTTCAATGGTAAACAGAGCATTTTCAGAGACAGATCACCTAAATGGGTGGTCTTCCCTCACCTGTGATTTGCAGCTCATTATTAAATGTCAGTCTCAGACTGTTGCCTTCAGCATCTCCCCAGACATGAGCTCAGCAAGTGTCACCACTCACTGGGAAACCTTCATTCAAGCACGAGCTGCATGAGCCAACAACCACTTATGACTCAGAAAATGATGGATCAGCTAGCTGGGCTGTACCTGCAGTAGATCAAACACAACAGGGATGTTGGATGCTAAATCTCATTCATCAGCCATGTGTGACACCTTTGTAAAGCCAGAAAGATTTTACTTTGTCCTTCCACCTTGGATCCAGTAAAGCTTAGAGGGTAGCAGTGTGCATCTTAAAACAGAAAAAGAATTTGTTTGCTCTGGGAAATGCTTTTACTACGGGAAATGCTGCAAGACCAAACAGCAAGAAGTGGGTCATCAGGAATCAGCCAATGCCCATTCTTGGACCCTACCTGAATTACATCTTCTGGGGGGATGTGCAGGGGCATGATCTGATCTTCTCATCTCTGTGGGGCAATGGAAAAAAGCACTTGCTGCCTGTTTTATAGAGGGTTTTTTCCCTCCCATTGACAGAGCACATCTCTCACTGGGGTTTGCACAGCAGATATTGCAACAACTGCAAGGTTCAGCACTGATTAACAACCCACCCTCTGAACCGCTCATTCCACTGCACAGGTCATGGTAACGTCATCAGAAGAGCCTCTAATTGAAAGCAGAAGAAATATTGCAATGCCCTCTAGTTAGGTCTGTCTTAAAATTCCTACTAGAGGTGTTTTGGGTTTTTTTTTTAGTAGTTCACAGAATCACAGACTCAATTAGGTGGGAAAGGCCTCTGCCGTTGTTGAGTCCAACCTTTGACTGAATACCACCACATCAACTAGACCAGGGCACAGAGTGCTATGTCCAGTCTTTCCTTAAATACTTCCAGGGATGATGACTCCACCATCTCCCTGGGCAGCCCATTCCAATGCTTAACAACCCTTTCTGTGCAGAAATTCCACCTAACGTCCAACCTAAACCCCACCCAGCGCAGCTTGAGACTATGTCCACTCATCCTGTCTCTAGTTATTATTTTCTGGATGGAATAAGCAATTGTTGCCTCATAACTGATCTCTTTTTTTTTTATTTATTTATTGACCTTGAAAGAATGAATAAAATTCTGAAATCAAGAAAAAACAGCTTTTCATCAAAAATAAGATGTAAATTACAATTATATGTGGTGAGTAGCATGAAAAAATATTTCAGAAAGCAACAGAATAGAAGTAGAAACTGTACTTTTAGGCTTTGAAAAGTAAGATGTCTATTCTGTGAGTGTTTTAGAACTTCATCTACAGTTTTACTATTTCCTTTCCCTCATTTTTCCTGTCATAAGTAGGAGAAAACAACAAAGGAAAATAAAATCCCCTCATTTTTGTGAGTTCTTGACTAAAGAAAAGTTAAAAAAAATGTTTCTGAACAGAACACATAAAATATATAGATGATTACCATAATTATTGGAAAATTATTGTTAATGAAAAATTGAGTTTCAGGTTTTATTACTAAGAAAGTATTAGGCATTGCCACAATATATTTTGATACATAGTGCTGCTGAACATGCTTTTGAAATTATTTTCATAATACCACATAACTGTAGAGAGAGCTATCAGGGAGGACTACATGTCTGTCTAATGGTGGCTTGAAGCCATTCAACATTGTAAAAACATGCAATATATGAGATAGATGCTTATAATTTAAGTGTCAGAAATGTTACACTCATTCTGAAAGTGAGTACCCTCCTATCCACTTTAAGGAAAAAAAAAAAGAGAGCATTGAGACTAACACCCTGTGATTTTCCAAACCTCCAAGTGTCTTTGCTGGACTAGCCTAAGTGCTCTTACTTCAACTGTAGCCAATAAGAACTTAAGACCCTTGCTTTTGCAATGCCAATATACTTTTATAAATCCAATAAAGACTGATGGCATCATTGTTTTAAGTGTCCATTGGTAAATGTGAAAGCTGAATTTCACATTTACCAATGGACACTTAATGTAGTAATGTAGTAGTATTTTTCTACTTAAAAATGATGTAGTATTCTATGTAGTATTTTTCTTCTTAAAATACATAGAGTTCAAATTTTGTGTTTAAATATTTGGCTCATATTAGTGGGAGGATAGGGTGTACGAATGCCTATTTCTTAAAAGTATTGAAGAATTTTTTTAAAAATCCTTTAATCTACAAAAGTTATTGCAAGAGGTATTGTCTAGCAAGAAATGGTAGAAACCACAATGCCAATGTGCTAGCATGGCACAGTATTTTCAAGAGGTTTGAAAAATTGATGATAGCTAATCTAAAGATGTTCTCAATCTCTCACTAAAAATACAAAAGAGCTCCTATGGGCAATGGTATGATAGATTAGAAATCAAAGAGGTCCTAAATCCTAACCCAGTTTGATTCACTGATTCATTTTGTGGCCTTGGGCAGGCCATTGTAACACTGTATTCCTCTCCCAGTTTATCTAAGGAATGTACTAAACATTATAATTATGCTGAATAAAACCTCAGGTGCTAAACTGGCCTCTTCTTTATTTTTAAATAGAATTTGAAGTAGCAAAAGAAAATCCTTCATTCTAAATGTATTTGCAGCCTAAATTCAGAGTCCATTATTTTCCTCGTTTTCAGCTGATGCCACAGAAGAACAAAACTGTTACTTTTTATCAATATATAACATGACTTGTGGAGGCGCTTTAATAACACATATCAGCTACCACAGAAATTACAGATTTCAGTGTATTTTCTACAGCATTTCCATTGATACTTTTCACTTCTCTTCATATTTGTCTTTAAGAACTGAATTTGGATATGTCTTAATACTTCCTGTGTCCACAGGCAAGATAATTCTTTGCTGACCTGTCCAAATACCTGTAAATCTGCCCTCCTGAGTGGCCTCTCTGGAAAGAGGCTGACAGGCATTCCATGACAGTATCCTGGCTCTCCAGATGATGCTCACGGTCATTCCAAACTTGTTACACCTACATCATAAATGTCCAATCTGTTTTTCGGCAGTATGAGTGACAGAGGGAAATAATTTTTATGTCATCAACATATTATAGAAGAAAACAGGATTCACTGTCTACTTGAATGGTACCCATGAAAGGCATTTTACCAGGAAGGGCACTAATCTAGGAATCTGCATCCCACTCTGCTACATTCCTTGTTATCTGAGAAAAGGCATTTAGTCTCTCCATGTCTCAATCCTGCATCTGCCAGGAGAATAGGAGGCATTTCCTGACCTCACATGGGTTTTGTCAAGATAAATATATTACAGTACTGAGATTGTGCCAAGGGTGTCTCTAATCTACTCCCCTAGGAAACTGCAGCTCAGAAAATGATGTGAGCGGAAGGATAGGGCAGCAGTCAAATGAGAAGGGAAAACTACAAAGAAATACACACCTTGTACTTCGGGGTTTTCAGGTTTTTCCCCCATTTAGTCTGATTTTGGCTGTTAATTGAAAAATTAACAGAAAAGGAATCTCTGTATTTATTCAAATTCATCACAGTCAGTAAGACAGCGCAGAGACAGAACTCAGGTTCCTCAGTGTCTTTTGGAAGATTTGTCACTGCTGAATTGAAGCTGATGTAACAGTGACAGCCCACAATGAGATTCATGTCAAGTTACATGATAGCTTTTTGATATTCACCACACCAGGGACAGGAAGAAATGCATGTGGAGCAACAGTGGTAATGGGATTTGATGCTAATATTTTTCCCTCCATGAGATCAGGGACTCTCCTTAAGTTTTCCAGAAACATTTCCCACTTTGTTCCTTGGAATAAGATAATCCTAACAGGATCTGGTGAGTTCTGAGACTGTTTAGGAACAGGACTTATCTGGTACTTCATGTGTGCAAGAGAATAGGACCAAAACACTATATGTCACGAGTATACAAAGACATAAAGGACAGTACTCCTGGAAAGACCCTACTGAAATTGTTTCTCTGAAACACTGAAGGGATAAAGAAAGAAGATCAGTCAGTCTTCAAAGAAAAAAAAAAGATGACAAAGAAAAAAAATCAAAACAAAAAGGTGCTGTACACTGTAAGTAAATCACTAAATGTCTCATGTTACATGGTTTCTTTTTTAAAAGTAAGGAAGAAATAGGAATACTGTAAGAAAGGCAAGAGACAACTAGATTCCTTTTGCCTGAAACCATAATGTGTTATTGAATTGTGGAATCCATTGTTTTCCTTGTTTCAGATCTTATGAAGAAAGAAAACAATGTATTTTTTTTCCTTGTGCACAAACAAGTTTCAGACCATTCTGAGAAACCTTATTTCAGCTAGGCATCCAAGAAATACTGCCTATATACCACGTATATAAAAATTAGCCAGGTCTAAAATTGTGATACAAATGTTATAAATCTTTGTAGCAGTAGGATTGCTGTAGTTTAAATAGCTAGTTTTCATCCAGAGGTTTCCACTGTGTGTCCCATTCTGTTATGGTTGTCCTGGGTTATAAGATAAGTGTGTATTCTCTTCCCATCTGTTACAGGTGGGGCAGTTATCTTCTGCTAATTGGGCAGTTTTCTTTATCTCTTCCACAAACCAATCTTCCCTCCAGGAAATATCTTCTGTTCATGGGCCATTGAGACCCACTGCTTGACTGATAAAATTACATCATCCCATTGTGAGATGCTCCACCCAGGGGGAGGAGCCAAGCATTCCTACTAGGATATAGTCTGAGATTTTGGAATACCAGAGCAGCCTTTTTCCCACTGGATTCCCAGAGAAGCAGCTTTCTTCTCCACTGTATTCCCAGAGGAAGACCAGGCCCATCTACACTGCCACCAGACCTTCAGAGGAAAACTACACCCTTCTACAGGATCACTGCTTCAACAGAACCACATCTGTCACTGCAGGAGGGCTGCAGCCACCATTAAATAGGACTTCTGCCAAAAGCCTGACCAACAGGGTGTCAGGGCATATTCTGAATCTGTCAGTGGTTTTTGGGGTTTTTTTTGTTTGTACTATTGCATTTGTATTTTTTTTTTAGTTTTCCTAAACAAGAACTGTTATTCCTATTCCCGTATCTTTGCCTGAGAGCCTTTTCATTTCAAAATTATAACAATTTGGAGGGAGGGGGTTTACATTTTCCATTTCAGGGGAGGCTCCTACCTTCCTTAAGCAGACACAGTCTTTTCAAATCAAGACAATGGTGTACTTGGTTTGTATGGCAAGGTTTTGGTATTGGGGGGACTACACAGGTGGCTTCAGTGAGAAACTGCTGGAGGTTTCTCCCATGCCAGCCAGTTCCAAGGCTGTCCAAAGCTGAGCCCATCAGTGATGGTGGTAGTGCCCTGGGGGTAACATAATCAATAAGAGGTAGTGGGAAATTGCTGCAGAACAGCAGGTAGAAGAGTGAGGTATGTAAGAGAAAGAACTCTTGAGTTGAGACATGCAGGTTGGTGACAGAGGTGCTCCAGGCTCAGGAAGAGAGAGTCCTGTGTAGGCAGTGGGGCAGACCACGGTGAGGCAGCTGTGGCTCTGCAGCCCATGGAGGACCCTGGGGGAGCCGAGATCCACCTGCAGCCCATGGTGGACCCCATGCTGAAACAGGTGGTTGCTTGAAGGAGGCTGTGATCCACGGGAGGTCTATGCTGGATCAGGCTCCTCTCAGGGCCTGTAGACCCACCGAGGGAGGAACCCAGGCTGGAGCTGTTTGTCCCTGAAGAGCTACACCCTATTGAAAGGTCCCATGCTGCACCAGTTGAAGAGTGTGAGGAGTCCTCTCCTGGCAGAAACAAGCTGATAAACTAACCACAGCCTTCAATCCCCATCTCTCTGCACTGCTGCAGGGAAAGAAGGCAGAGAAAATCAGGACTGAAATTATGCCTGGGAAAAAGGGAGGGCTGGCAGGGAAGCATTATAAGATTTGTTTTTATTTCTCATTACTCTACCTTGATTTGATTGGTAAAATATTAATTTTCCCCAAGTCAAGTCAATTTTGCCCATGATGGTAATTGCTGAGGGATGTCTCCTTTTCCTTACCTCCACCCATGAGTCTCTCATTATATTTCATTATATTTTTTACATAGCACTAAGCCCCCACAGCTGGCAGACAAATATCCATACCAAGGCAGTGGCTGGTGCTAAAATCTGCCTGCACAACAGAAAGAAGAGCTGTGAGAGTCATTGCGAGTCTGTGTTCTCCAAAAATAAGTCCTGTGCAAGGAGCAAATTTAGGATGTCTCCTGCCCAGTCTACACATCACAAGGGACTTGAACATAATGTAGGAGACAGCACAGACTGACACCTTGGTTGTGAAATTCCATTCTGTGCATCACATGGGCCCCTCATCGCCATTGTGTGAGCCACAAAGTTTGGCAGCACTGTGAGATCCTGCATTTATTACAGGGAGCTAGACACTGTTATAATATTGGATGTCTACACAAGCCAGGAATAAATTAAATCACAGACAGACTAAGGAGAGCAAAACATATAACCTCAGTAGACCATTCTACAGAGTTCTGGCAAACAGCCTTAGTTCTACCCAATTGAATTTGCTTTCACCATACTCCAGGGATCTAAGTGTTTAAGGTTATAGACACTTTTCAGAGGATTGTAAATAAATTAAGAGACACGTAAAACTTTGGCAAAGCAAATATTGATGAAGTAATTGTTTATAGACGTAATGGGGACCTCACTTATATGAGAGCTTCGATCCTTCAGAACTCAAAATCTCAATTAAAAATTAAAGCATGCTCAATGTGATATTCCTGAAATACTATCTGGACTCAGGTGGGACACAATGGTATGTTTCCTTGCACTCTAAACATGATACAAGGTTGGCTTTGTTCCGTACTGTTCCAGTCCCTGAGCTAAACATAAAAACTCCTCCAAATCACCCTAAAAGAAGACCAGACGAGATGGGCATCTGTATTTCTTCGACAAACTTGAATCCTGGGAATTCTGTATTTTTTCTTCTAAAAGGTGGTAAGTCATCTTAGCTGCCTACTAGCTGTGCTCATTAGAAGTTACAAATCTATCCCAAAGTTTAAAATACAACTGTGCTGATAAAACTTCATGGGACTGAGACCTGATCTGCTGCAGAAAAGAAGCATACTAGTTGTGTTGCCTGAATCGAGACATTTAGCAAAAAAATAAATCACTGGGTGTACAATCATGCAGTAAGTTTCTCTGAAGGTTGAACCTCTGGAAAATCCCTCCATCCCTTCCTTATCCTGCTGGTTTGGCTAGTATAGACTTGATTTTCTTCAAAGTAGTTAGTATGGTGGTCTCTTTTGGATTTGTGCTGAAAACAGTGTGGACAGCACGGGGATGTTCTAGTCACTGACGAGCAGTGACTGAAGGCCTTTTCTCCCTCTCACCCCACCCCACCAGTGAAGAGGCTGGAGGTGCATAAGAAGTCGGATGAGGACACAGCCAGGACAGCTGATCCCACCTGGGTAAAGGGACATTCCACAACATACCACAGTGTGCTCAGCACATAGAGATGGAGGAAGAAGAAGGAAGTGGAGGATGTTTGGACTGACGGCATTTGTAATCCTGTGTAACCACCATACATAATGGAGCCTGGCTTTCCTGGAGGCGACTGAACACCTGCCTGCCTATGGGAAGTGGTGAGCGAACTCTTGGTTTTTCTTTACTTGTGAGTGGCTTTTGGTTTATCTAGGAATCTGTTATTATCTCAACCCATGAGTTTTCTCACATTTTCTCTTCTAATTCTCTTCCCCATTCCAATGCAGCGCTATTGCAGTTAAAAATATTGTACAGCAGCATGCACTGCTGAATGAAGCTCAAAGGAATGTATGTTTTGATTGCCAAGGGAACAGGGATCCTGCACAAAGGTTGCTCTCTGTGAAGAGGTTTGAGGATTGGGAAAAAAAGTCAATTGTTCAGGAGAGGGAAGCAGGAAAACTAATGGACGAAAATGGGCAGGGAGGGAAACCACAGCATGTTCCAAGTCAAATTTAGTTTTGCTTTGGTTAAAGGGAAACTAGCTATTAACTGGCAAGTAAGTGTTTATATAGGTGGGTTTTTTTGAGAGTTTGCATAAAGAACAGGCAGGTTTACTGTCTTGGAGCATTTAAAAAAAAAAACTATTGACAGTATTCCAAATACTATTTGTTATCTTGAATATATATGCAGAAGTCTTCTAGGTTTCATATATATTCACCTTATATAAACCTCTGTCTAAATTTTCCATCAAAAAACAGCTGAAAACTTTTCATCCAATAACCTAGTCTTTTTCAACCAATACCTTAGAGCTTTACCTCTGCAATACTTCCCTACAAGTCCATATTAGCTAGACCTCTTACTTGCACTTCAGATGAGAATTAAGCTGGCATCAAGGAATAAAGGGATGAAGGCAGAGTTGTATATAAAATTGCTTCAGAATCTCCTTACCCATCACAGCATCCTTAGTGCTGAGCTCTTTATCACTCTCAAGCAGTGATCCTTGTGTGTCCTGCTCCAAGGAAATGTGCATTTCGAGGATAAAGTGCTAAAAATATTTTTCCTGCTTACATTTTAAAAAATTTTACTATAGAAAAATATTGTAATCATTAAGGTGAAGACACCTTAATGTCTTTTAAAAAAGATTTTTAAAAAGCCATCTTTTGCATTAAAAATACACCAGAGATTTCAGATATTTTATGAGATTGAAGGAACCTATGTCTTCTGGAAGACAAGAAACATTGTTGACAGCTGGAAAGGATTTAATCCCAGGTGCTGCTACAAAGTGAAAATACAGATAGTATTACATAGGAATTTATTCCATCACTATAAACTCTGTGGGATAGCAGCTTTCTTTACTGCTACAGGATTTTCAGAAGCGCTCTAATTCATAAATGTCATTAATAAAAATAACTTCACAATTCCATTTCATTAAAATTGTGCATTAGTCCGTGCATTCTACAAATGTTAATGGATTTGTCTCTTTGGACTGCTCACTTGCAGTGCCTCTCAAACACTCAATACTCAAGATGCAATGGCTGTTTGCAATTGGCCAGATAAGTCACACGGCAGTATTTTTGCACGTGGCTTAATAAATGTGTTGGTCTACATACCAACAGCTTGTAAATGTAGAATTTTATCACTATGTGAATATTCATGCTTGTTATATTGATATTCTCTTCCTGTAAATAGCTCTACCAGAAAAACTCTGTTTTATGAATATTTGCAGAAGGGGAACAGATAAAAGAGACAGTATGTTGGAGGTAAATAATTTGAACATTTGTCGTAATATTCAGACTAAATATTTTGCAAGATTCGCCTTGCCTTGCTGAAGAACAGCTTCTCTGTAAGTGAATTGAGAGTTTCTCCTATTCCCCCCTCCTTGCTTCTAGGGGGAGGTGCAGAAATCCCATCTTTCCCAACATGTTTTCAGGTCTGACCTATTGTATCCAGCAAACACAAACAGCTCTCCAGGGGACACCAGACTGTAGGAAAAATGTCAAGAAAGGCAGAATACGTGGATCATAAGAGGTGAAACAGAAAGCCTTTGAGTTACTTCTAATATAGTCCCAAAATAGAAATTTCCATCCCAAGCTGGCACATTTCATATCCACATGATTTTGAATATTTGATGTCTACTCCCTTGGTGCTGACCTTGCTCCCTACAGCTATATACAACCCACTCTTTCTGCAATTTATAATAGAAATGGAAATGGAAAACAAAATCACATACTTGTGAGTAAGCTTGGCTTTGTACTCGATGTGCTTGCTGCTGCAGCTGTGCCATGACAGTTGTGCTAGATTTGACATTCTTGAGGCCCAACATTTGTCAATCCAGTGACAAAAAGCTATTAAATTTTCTGAAATTTTGAATGGCGTCCTTTGTATAGCAGGTGGACCCTTGTACCAGGGCAGCCTCTGTGTCTTCCCCATCAGTTAATCTGTGATATTCAGTACTGCAGAGGGAAGATAATCAGATAATGCTTGTGGCTCTCTGCCATAGTTTTACCATGAAGGGGCTCCTGCTGGGCATTTGGCTGCTGCTCTTGGATGGGAGAGCTGTGCCCAGGTATCAGTGGGGGAAGAACAAGGGGCATGAGCAGCTTCTGCTGCACCTCTGTAGTTGTAATGCCCTATAGCCAGCTCCTTAACAGTGAGATCACAGTGATTCTCCATTAGCTGAGAGCTGGATGATGCTTCACTGTCCAGGACATGGACAAATCACCTGACCTTTACTTGCAGCCACAGGTAATGTCCTGGTACCTTGCTGCTGTTCATTTTCCTCCCTCATCTCCAAGTAACTGTAAGCATTTAATAAAATGTAATTTTTTTGCTGGGCAGTGTCTCCAGGGGATGAAATGGCTATGTGAAATCCCCATGGGAATCATTGCATGCCTTTTCAGGCGAGCTGAGTATAAGTGTGATGACTTTCTGATTTTTCTATCTTTCCACAAATCAATGAGTTTCCAAACTACACCACCCTTCACCTCTTCAAATACCATACAGAGCCCCAAACACACCAAGCTCTTTGCCAAACTCTGCCAGCAAACTGGGGGTCCTTCAGCAGCAAGCAGGAAGGAGCACATGTGTGCCAGGGACAGAAGAAAAGCAGACAAAACCAGATGCTCTCTGGCCAACAATCTACTCAAATGCTGGAACAGAATTAATTTCCTTCTGAGCCCCTATCCCCTCCAAGGAGGATCCTTTCCAAGCATAACCTGGTGTGCAGGACCATGTTGCTTGCCTGCCTCCTGGGGTCCCCTGCTCAGGCAGAAGAATTTGGGGGAGAACGAGAATTAGGAAAGGAAAAGTCACAAAATTGCAGTGCATGAAGCATGCCTGTTTGTATGGGCTTTCACTGTTAAAGTCAAGAGCTTGTGGATTTGGATATGGGGGGAGTAGCCATGACACCTCTCTTCAGCTGCTGCCTCTCAGCTGTTGAGTGCTTCCACTTCACTGGAGAGATCAGTGGCTAGGAACCACTAACCAAAGAAAATCTTTTTGCCTTTGAAGCTGTCTAATTTGAGCACATGCCTCACCAGTTTTGGTTAATTACACAAGAAGTTATTGATGAGGAAGCACAAGAAATATGCAAACATAGTGTGATACACACCAGAGCAACAGACTTGTTTGGAGAGTGATCCCCAGTATTTCTACAATCTCACTTGCTACAACCCCTCAGTGAAATAAATCACTCCATGGGCAATGCATAATGCAGTTGAAAATAGTTCTCACTGTTTGGAATCCAAATTGGATATGCCCTTACTGCCCTCTTTGTCATCGCTATCAAGGACTTAATAGCCTTCTTGTGCTTGCATGATTATTTCAAATCACCTTTTTAGTAATTTAGATTTTAACCAAAGATGTGTTTGATCATGCTTGAACTTGCAAACACACTATTTAAAAGCTTTACTTCATTTCTTGATAACAGATTTTATATATAATTCACAAAATGAAATGCAACCTCTATCTCTTTGACCCTGAGACTAGCACCTTTTCCTTCTTGTTGGCTGTCTCCACCTCAAGAATTGTCTCTGCCTCCTGCATGACTTTCATCTTGTCCTCTCTTTTTGTTATTTCAGAGATCTGTGAGCATTGGTCACATTGTTCTCTGAACAACTCTGCTGGCTTCCACGTTGCTTCTGCTCTGCATTCACAGCAAATGCTGTACCAGCCTCATGGTGATCCCTGCTAGAAATCTTCACCCCTCTGGTTAATCCTGCTCTGCTGCTGACAGAGATGATGTTTTTCTGTGCTGTCTGACTGTTCTATCCCTCACATACTTCTGTCTTGCTGGTGAGATTATGCAAAAAATGCACTAGCTCTGCCTGATAAACCACTGTGGTTCTTTTACTTGGTGAAGTTCAGTATGCTGCTCCTAAGGGCGATGAGCAAACACGGGAAGCTTTAGTGCAGGAATATGTTAGTCTACTTTCCCCTCCCTTGCTCTTCTCTTAAATGATCTGACTTTCTAATCTCCTTGTGTTTAATTATTAGCTAGAAATTCCCTGTTTTCTTATGGATTTCCCAGTGCAGTCCTTATTTCCATTTAACTCCTTCAAGGCCTGTTCTGGAAGACAGGCAATTAAACTGGTTATTTAAATAGTACCAGATTTATACCCCATAATCTGTCCCCCAGCCACTGGAGTTTCTCCAGGCTTCTCTGATGAATGCCATGGTAGAGGCATGGCTCAGCAGGCAAGCCCATCTCTATCTATCCCTTCTTTCACTTTTGCTCAGCCTTGGATCTGAGTGCCATTCAAGAAAGGTGCAAAGAAATTGTGTAATTCATTACAGGCTATCTCTTCTCAGAAATAATTGACATTCTAGGATAACACAGCCCTAGCCAAATGTAACATATTCTCCTTTCGCCAGCCTGATCTTTTTCTCCTGGAACACTCAAGTGTTGACCCCCAGGGTTGATCATAGTGGGTGTGTCTAGTTGTGATGGTTGCATCTGACTCAAAGTAGACTCAGGGGAGACAGCACAACAGCCAAGGACTTATTTGGGCAACGTGCTCGCTTAAATATAGTGTTGCTCAAGACAATTTTGGAAGAAACTCCCATCTGGATATGATATGCACATATAACTATGAGTCAATTATCTACCTCCTTAAATAGTGGATAGTACAGGTCCATTGTCCTTCTTGCATGGCAGTGGGCTGCATGCCAGAATCTCCCTTTGAGGAGGGATGCCTCTCAAGGTTATTCCTTGAGGTTGAGAGATTCCTTGCTGCAACAGATTCTTGGTGAGTAATTATCAGTGTGCTAAGCTTTAAAATCTTAACTAAGTTCTATAAAGCATAGCTTATGCATAAATAATCTTTTAGACATAAACCATAGTCTGGGACTAAATCTGGATCCAGATGCACTTCAATTCCTCTCTGAGAAGGAGTTTAGAATGCAAGGGATTTCTGAGTCTCATGGCTCGACAGGAGGGTCTCCCTTAAAGGTTTGGTTCCCTTGTCTGCTGTATAGTACCATGCCATGGAATACTGTAAAACCACTCTAAGATTTATTATTAAACTTTGCTAAATCACTGGTGTTTATCAATGAACATATTGATACTTCTCTCTAATAAGTGAAGTGCATCACTCCATCCATTTCACTACAGCATTCAGCCAGAGGACATGAAGAAAATGCACTTACATGGGAAGACAATGGAATATATCTGCCCTTACTGGTGAAAATCAGCTCTGCTTCCATCTGAAATAAGTCAGTGAGGGCCAAGATCCAACTTTTCAGGGCTCCCATAGGTGTTTCTACATCCTTACAAAACATCTTTAATAACCAAGTCTTTGCAGGATGAAAACCACTTGTCTTGTGATTTTGAAAAACACCTGGCTATTATACTGGTAGCATAATTGGGAACCACATTACTTCTAAAAACAGGGCTGCAGATATACACCCTTTTCTGCCTTTTTCCTCATCAATATTTATGTGCCATAATCCTGACTGGACACTCAAACCTTTATGTTGACATTGGGTTTTGACCCATGGGTCTCAGAGGTGCAGAGATGCAGCACAGTTGCTTGGCAACGCAAACACACCAATTCATTGGGGGTGATGAATATTTTTTAAGGAACATTTTCTTTTTTCTGTTCCTGAATGGATAAGAGCACAGATGACTCAGACCTTGGATTTCAGGGACATAATTCAGGGTTTTATGGTTACAGAAGTTTGGTTTGCATGGGGAGAATTTGCACCCAGGCTTGACTTTCATTAACCCTGGGGATAGGGTAATTGTGTTTAGATGTCCAAATATTTAAGATTTGGGATTTTGCCTCAGACAAAACCACTCTTCCTCTTAAATTCTGCTTTTTAAGCTCATTGTGAGGGCAGAGTGTGCAATTCCAAGCTTTTGCAAAGGGAGAGAAAGGGAGGATATTGTCTGCTGTGCAAGCACAAAGCTTGTCTGTCTGCTCTGGGGAAGACCAATCCACCATGTCCATGCACTGCATTTCACAAATCCATGTATGCATGGTGCCTGGGCCTTGGAAAGTTTTAAGCCATATAATAACATGATGACCTGCCATTTATCAAGGTTTCAGACTTGCTAAAGCTTGCAAAAGACCAACAGCTTCACTACTAATGTAGCAAAATCTCTGTGCTTCTTTTTGTAGAGCACCTGTTCTGGTACAGCTCCCATTTTCAAATCAAGAGCTTCTGATCTGACTGTTCCTTCTTCTATGCTTCTTTTTAATTATAATTAGAAAATTCATTAAAATAAATTTATTAACAATAACAATTTTGTAATTCTTACAATTCCCTGGGTAATTCTTCCCTCTGGGTTTGGTTTATAAGCCTTTCATAAATTTGCCTCCCCGTTGAACAAGAAATTAGGTAATTCAGCAAATTTAGAAAAAGTGCACATAGTCCTCACCTCTAAGGAAATTTCAGGTAGAGTTAAAGTAAACTAAGAACACTCAGCTTTTGGAAGATCTAGATGTGTTTGAAATATGCACAGTACCTCCAGTCTTTACTTAGAATTGATGCAAGCCACAGTAAATTAGACAGCCTCCAGGCTTACTTACATTCTGAATTTAGTCCTATAACGTTATTTCCTCCAAAGCAGCAATCAAGTCATCCATCAGGTTGTCAGCAAATTGTCTGTGTGTCAGATATTAATCTCACTTTTCATATCCTGTATTCTTCCATTTTAGTGGGAATTCAGTCACAAATGAAGTCCATATAAACACAATATTCTACAAATAATGTAGCCCAAGAAAGAGTTAACTAATAGAAGAAAAAGTGGTATCTAAGCTGGTGGTCTGTGGGTATATGTTGCCAAATGAATGTTGTACAAAGAACTGTAGCTGGAAATTATCACTTAAAAAAACCCAAGCAAGTGGAATTTGACTTTTGTCAGCAGCAGGCTTTAAGGTAACAGTGATATCAAATGGTTTATTTAGTTGTCAGTTACAAGGACAGAATTCTTAGTGGAAACAAACAGGCAGCCTACAGTGACATATTTAAGAGAAGTCTGCTTTCTTATTACTTGGAAAGTGCAGAGTTATCTCCACTAGGAAGAAACAGAAAAAAATCTCATGGAATATTTTATTCAAGACCCTTGCGTTTGTTCTACAATTCCTGCAGGGAGCAGTGGCTTGTGTTGCCACCAGAGACTGTGGATTATAGACAAAGGCGAAGTAGATTCAAAAAAGGAACCAGAATTTGTGCCATGCTGCCTTTCCTTATGTTTACTTTCTCACAGCAGTCCAACAATACAAAACAAATCTTTAATGATACAGTGAATGAATCAGTACAGGCCCATGACATAGGAATCCTTCCAGCTTGTTTTCCTTTAAAAATAAAGTGAAGGAAAATGTGTTTAGAAGCAGTATCTTTTTATCTACTAGTAATGGTCAGTGAGATAATAACAAAGTTATGGCAAAAGAGGGAAATTGCTCATAGAGCTGATGTAGGGACTGTTGAATCTTTTCATTCTTTGTCTTTATAGCAGGTCACGTAGCGTACTAGAAGTGGAAGCTGAAATGTGACAAGGTTTTTCCATTTTCTTTCAGCAGCTAGTCCTTCTCTGTACATGCAGAGATCCCTGATGGTTAAAGGGAATTTAATAAGAATATGCACAAGTTTCCTGTGGTTGAATTTCTGTGTGTGATGCCAGGTGCAGGCACACTTACTTGACCTCTTAAATCAGTTTATTTTAGAAAATACAGTACTGATAGCATACTGAAAACTATCTTCACCGAAAGAAGAAATTCCCACCTTATGGTGGGAATTAAATCACCCAGTGATACTGAAATAAAGCAAGACATGCTTTTATATTTCTTCTTATGAAGCAAGTGGTCTGACGGAGAATTCACCCAAGGCACATCATATCTCTGGACAGGGCTGAGTGCTTTTGATCCTGAAGCAGAACCTGGTGGCTGTACAAGCATGGAGTTCTGGGAGGGCACTGCAGCTTGCTGTAAGCCCACAGTCCTCTGGTGGTCTGCAATTGGAGCTGGTTACAGCTTCTATCTCCCCTGGCCAAACTCCCTCTGACTAACTGCGAAAAAGAAGAAGGAAAGAGAGGCCTCGAGTGTCCTGGTGCAGAGCCAGGTCTTGGTGCAAGGTGAGGATGAGGCTTGTCCCAAAGCTTGGAATTGTCCAGATTGTCCAGATTTCACATGCAGTGATATGAGACGACTGTATATCTTTATGGTTATTTGGGTATAGAATATATTTTAATGAATCACCTCATTCTATCCTTTCATTTTAGGCAGTTTGTAAATGCAGAAATGCAGGAAAAAGCCTTTAAGAAACTCTGAGATGGTGTTTTCCATTAACCTAAGCTCTTGACAGGCAGTAAAAAGTAAGAGAAGAATATCATTTTCATTTCCCTCTTGGATTTTTTGATATCTACATCTTGTTGGCAAAGCCTATTTCTCAATGCTTTTACAATTTTTTTTGGTACAAGAAACTTTCAGGAGAATTGGATCAAGGAAGTTTCTGTGAAAATACTTCATTGCTCTGGGGTCAGCATGGCATTGAGATCTTCAGGTCTATTTCAGCTTCTAATTATTTTCAAAAAAAAAACCAAAACAAAACAAAACAAAAACTGAATAACCAGTCAGCAGGAAAGGACAGGAAAATAACTCCAGACTTTCAAAATAAGGAGAAATAGGTTAATCTGAGGTTGGAGGAAATAAATCAATAAAAGTAATTTTT
The DNA here is from genome assembly GCA_013400575.1 of Peucedramus taeniatus. Taxonomy (NCBI): domain Eukaryota; kingdom Metazoa; phylum Chordata; class Aves; order Passeriformes; family Fringillidae; genus Peucedramus; species Peucedramus taeniatus. Next base: position 48,128 of record WBNO01045173.1, on the reverse strand, counting down.
GTGCTATGAAAATGCACACACCAACTTTCAACTTTCTGTCAGTTTTATAGTTTGAATTTGATTATGGAATTTTAGATTGAACCTATTTTTGTCCAGTCATGCTTTTCCTTGTGATAGTTTATCAAATCTGAATTTGAGACTCCTCATCCAAATAGCGATAATCTCTGTAAACCACCAGCACTGGCCATGTCATATGGCATGAGAGAACATTCAGAGGGATCCAGAGAAATATATAATGTGTTGCTGGATCTGAAGGCACTGGGGATATGGGCTGAAATGCAGCTGGGCTTTACAGGTGAATGGTGTGCATGCAGTAGCCAGAAAAATGTGAGTTTGAGCTCTGTATGCCATTTTCCCAGGTAAATATTGTGGAAATACAATCAAGCAGAGGTGAAGCATTTCTTTTCTCATCAGGCATTTGCCTCCCAAGATTTGGACATCTGACACAAGAGAATATACTTTTCATCCAGCATATCTACAGGTGACAGTACCTCAGACTAAAACTTTTCAAAATCTGAAGAAAACAGAATACAAAATGAGAGAAATTAATAACTTCACAAACTGGTTGGCTTAGGGCAAGTGTCAGTGAATATGCCCTTCAAAGTTCAGTATTTGCTACATGCCTTGCAATAATACCTGCTGTAGCAGTGTGGGACTCAAAGTCAACCCATTCCCAGTAATTTCCTATGACAATAACTCCAGAGTTTGCAACTCGCTGCTTTGCTGGAGTGATTTGCCAACACACATTGCAGAACCCCAGGGACATAGATCACTGCAACTGGAAAGAAGTCCCCACATCCCTGCAATTCCACTGCAGTGTCCCTCTCATTGCAGTGGCCCCTCTGCCTGGCTCATTGCCTTTGCAGGCACTTATAGGCCAAGCAGAGCTGTGATACTGAATAGGTTTCTCTGCACCTGACCCCTGGATTACCTAATTTCAGCCACTTGTACGCTTGTAGACCTTGTTGAATGTATGCAATGGGAAGTGAACTCTCTACATGAGCAGCCTTTGCCCAGAGGGCTCAGAAGGAACCCCTGGCCCTGTCTGTGACAGCTTAGCAAACTGTAGTGGCTCGAGGATGCCCCAGGGAGGAAACACTGGAGCTGCTGAGTGGCCTATCCAGCTCACTCATTGCCAAAATTGACTGATGGACAGGAGCCCTGGTAAATGGAACCAAAAAGTCCTCTGTATGTTAAATATTTTTAGGACTCAAATTCCTTTCCTTGTAACCTATAAAAATATTTTCCAGAGCACACTGTTCAATTTCAGACATTTCATGAACAAATCTGAAGCGGTGGGACTCTCCAGGCTGAACAGAGAGGCCAGTTTACATCTGTCAGCAGATTCCCCAAAGGGAATTTTTGGGAAAAGACAGAAACAGTTTATGAATCCTCAAATGAAGGAGCGTCAGAGATATAGAAAGCAATGGTATTGCTGTTTAAGAAACCAGTGGCTTCATCTCTCTTTTTAGCTGCTTACAAGAAAATAAATGAACCTAATAAATATCATCACTAGTTCCGTCAGCCCTCTCAAGCACTATCAAGACCAGCCGAGGGCAAGCGAGAGCACGGAAGCCCCTTTGACCTCATCTAAACCGATCTGGGGGAGAAGTGTTAAAACAACAAGCGGCCCCGGGAGACTGTTCCCACCCCCCATCCCCGCGATCTGCTGCTCTTCCCTCCCTCTCGTCCTCCCGTGGCCGCCAGATGGGGCAGCGAAGCTCCGCCGCCCGCCCAGCCCGGAGCGCGCCGGGGTCAGCGCCGAGCCGGGAGCGCGCTTGAAGAGCGGCCAGGAGCACGCTGCTCCCGTCCTCCCGCAGACTCGGGAAGGTGAAATAGCTGCGGGTTCTTCTTGTGCGCCAACCGGGAGAGAAGAAACGGGTGCGAACCTTTCCGGAAGGGTGACTCGGTGGAGCTGCGCCCTCGCTGGTGTTGGGTGTCAAACCGCCCCGCCCCAGAGCCCTGCGCTTCAGCGGGGGCTCCTAGGTTTGTAACATCTCCAGAGCATGCCTATGATTCCCGCCTTTTCGTGGGTAAATAAATAAGAAACAAAAAAATGCAGCCTATGCCGCTGATAAAATTGCATCTGACCTGTATTATAGGGGTCGGAAGACACCAACATTTTTCAAATACCAGTGTGAGCGGATCTTAAATTAATCCTCTCTAACCAAAATCACTGGCATGAGGAGGAAAAGGTGGGAAACGAGGGAGAAGAAGCCCAGTATCAGATGAAAATCTTCCTCATAAAGCGAGGGAACTGTCCACAACGTTTTGCAGTTTGTTTACTTGTGGCTTCATTAAAATTTCATGCAGATCCAACGACGAGATTTTGTTAATGGCCCACAGAGGGACAATCATTGCTGAAGCCTGAACACTGTGATCCATTTTCCCTAATTATTACTTTGTAACTGTTTCTAATTTGACAGCTCCTGCTGCACTAGGGCTCATTTATTTTGTTTCATTGTTTCATACAAGGAAATATCAGATAAGCATAACAGCAGAGCATTAATAATAAAACCTATAATTTGAAATATGCATTAATTGCATGTTAAGTGCTCATAATGGCCTTCATTGTAGAGCCCCCTTTAGAGAGTACAAAACACAGAGCTGTGTTGCACATTTAACAATGAGAAGGGAGATTATCTAATTCCTTGTGGCCTACATGTCAAGAATGGAGAGTGGCCAAGAAGTTAGTTTTCCTCCTTAGCTCTGTTTCATAACTGTTAAGAAGATGGAATAAAGATGGATATATTTGCTCACAATGGAGGGGTTTCTAAATTTATCTGTGAGCTTTGAGGGCTTAGTTGCTTTCTTTGGAAAAGAAACATCTGGGGTGGTCAGGTGTTTCTAAAAATCCAATGTAGCTCATGGCTTTTTGAAGGCTCTAACATAAGGCTACGTATTCCTGAAGAAGCAAAGTGAGAATGTTTAACTACAAGGGTCAGTCAGTCCAGTCTCCTGCTAGCTCAGTTGAATGTATCAATATTTATTTCTAGAACCCATGGAATTATATTTTAAATATATTAGGGGTTTTAATTTTGATCCTTTTTATTGCTGTAACCTAATTTCAGAAGTCTATTCCAACACTCCTTTTTATTGACTTGCCTCAAAATTTGGGTCTTCAGGAAATTTCCTTATCTCATTCTTCTACTTTCCATTAGCTCCTTCTTTATTCATTTTATGACATAACCAGTCCTTATCTGCAGTTTAAAAGTATTTGGCATTTGTACATTTGTTTTCTTTTCATACCCCTGACTCTGCTACTACTGTAGCAGGTTTTTCTCATGGTGTTTACCCCTTGTTTACAAAAATGTTTTCTATTTCAAGCTTCATTTTACAAAGCTAGAGAAGGCTGTTTCGATCTCATTATTCCTTTCTTCCTTTCCAGTCTGACTTCCTCTTTTTTGAGTATGAGTGGTTGGAATTATGCATTCTTTTATGGTTGGAATTTCCACAATGCTTTGTAAAGTGCATCAACATACCTTTATCTCCTCTGGAAATGATGGATAAATTCTTGGAGGATTTTTTTTGTTTTGTTTTATTTAAGTTTTCTGTTGAAACACACTGGTAGACTGTAGCTCTTCTAACAATGCTTTGCTTTGCCCAGACATTTTTATCATTTTTAGCTCTCAGCTGATGATGAGTCAGCTTGGAGCAGTCGTTTTTGCTATCTTTTTACTAAGGCATGATTTGCACTTTTGCACATTGCACTCTTAAATTTAAACTATTTCTATTTTTCCAAGCCTTGTGATCATTCAGTTATTCCCATAAAATATTCTGATCTTCCTCAGGTATTGGCAGTGCCTCAAAATACATGTCACCTGACACTCCTTTGCATTAGCCAGTTCTTTATTTTCTCTCTGATTTAAATAGCTCCTGTCTTCTCCAGTGTGTTCTGCTTTAAATGTCTCACTGAAGTTCACATAGATTAGGTAGCTCTGCTGCTGACTCTGGATCTTTAATTACCTGTTCTGTACAGATATGAAATTGACCTCATTTAGTCTGCCGGAGTTTATACTTTTTTCACCTTTCTTTTACATTCTTTACTCTTTGATCTAGAGCCCTGTGTAACACAGGGGTCAGACTAATGGGCTTATGGTTGTCTGAAACATTGCCTATTCTTAAATATAGCTACTAAATTTGTCATTCTCTGGTTGCACAGCAATATCCCTTCCTATTGTTTCAATGCCTATTTAGGGAACAAAATCCATCAGTGCTCAAAAACCAGGAATACCTGGGTCTTACCTTCACCTGAACTTGTGCTATGTGTATCATTGTATTTTCCTTCTCTCTCTCCCAAAACATTGTACAGCTGGGTTTGAATTGCAACTAATGTTCACTCCCTTTGGATGGACAAGGTCCCCACATCCCCTCCTCAGAGAAGCCTGTGCAATGACCATAGGGAAATTTAAACAACCACCTAAAATCTGAGCTCATCTTAGAAGATGAATTACTCTATAAGGCATGGTTTGTGAAAACAGTCTGCTCAGACAAGAGGAGGATTTTTTTGCTTTTATCAAAAATTTCCCTCACTGTTTCAATACACTCAGGTCATACAGACCTGGTAGGCCATGCTGTCCTCTCCAGACTGTCGCCCTGATTTTCTCAAGTTTTACTGAGCCTTCTGATGTTTGCATTCTTTGCACAAACTTTCTCATGCACTTTAGGTAAATAACTTATTGTTTTGCATTCCTTTATGGAGGACGAGCAACCTGACAGACAGGTTGCCCAGTGACATTGAGGACGTGGCACTGTAACCCTCCAATGACACTGGGATTTTAGAAAGATATAAATATGGAGTCAGATGTTTTAATAAAAAGTTTTTTCAGTTTGCTACCACCAGAGCTGCTCCGTGTCGTTCTTGTGTCGCCTCCTGGGACGGGGGTGACACCAGACAGTGGACACAGTAAGTGTTACACTCAGAAAAGATGTAACAGATGCAGTTATTTGCTGTAAGAAGGTAAAATTCCTTGCTCTCTATGTTTACTCTGGACACTCATTAACAGCATGATATTAAAGTGCTGTACAGTTGTTTCTCTCAGAGTTCCCCAGCTTTGCTCTCAGTACCTGTGTCCTTCTGCATTACTGACATTTATGCTTCTTTTCTTCTTACAGGTGGCTCTATTCTTCCTGCTTCCTGGTTTTCTTCCAACCAGTGTTGAATCACCTTTTAACTGAATTTCCTCATTAGATTCTGTTAGCAAGCTTCTCCCAGACTTCTGCACACAGAAGGGTAAAAGGCAAGAGATCAATCCTTGTTCATTCTAGGATGGATATATCACCATCCAGAAGTTTGCAGGTAGTGAGGGTCACTGCATGAGCAGCCAGTCTCTAGAGGTGGCAGGAGGTTAGCTGAGAGGATCCTGCTCTCTCATTACTTTCAGGAGAGAAGACAGATGCCAGCCCCAAGCCAAATGTATCACATACTCTGTATCCCTTCTGCCAGGGAAATTCTGGCAAAGCAGGTAAGAAGCTGTCCTTGCTTTCAAAGAACCATGGTCTGTGTGCCACAGGAAGGGCACAACAGAAGAGCAGGAGTTGATCAGAGTCCACCACTCTCTTTTCCTGGTGCCACTATCCATATGTAAATCCCATTACATTTGCTTTTCTCTGCTGGCATGCATTTCAGCCTCCCCCCTGGCTGGCCAGGGTGTGCAGCAGCTCAGTCAGTCTCTGCTGTGTTCTGCCAGGAGCTTCCTGCTTAGCTGTAATAAACTGTACTGAGCAGTGCTTCCCTGGCTGCCTTCATCTTTAAACATGACCTTTTTTCAGGTAGTACATTCAACACAAATTGTTAATAATTGAGCTGAGAAGCAAATTTTAGACTCAATTTTCCATACTCCATTTAAGTTTCTATTCTGGTCTCTGCCTCACCACCTTCCTTGGCTATTATTGTAAGTACATTACCACAGGGCAGGAATATATTTGTACCTTTAAGAAGTGAAGCAAGATAAGCCATAAGTTCTCATCTCATTCTTGCCATTTTTAAGTAACAATTTATCCTGTAAATAAAACTTTCAACAGTTGCATTTGTTTATTTTTTCTGTATATTTTTAGAGCAAGTCTTGCCTTTCTTATGTCCTTTTAAGTGGTGACTCACTCTGATTTCCCGATTTACATTGTTTTAACTTACACTGTTTTCCCCCCAAAATTTGCATGGAAGAGCTCCCTACTTGTGCAATTTTTCAACAGGCTGTGTGTCTAGACTATACTTTCAGTTAACTTGAACACCCTTTTCCCCTATTATTTTTTGTTTCTGAATTTCGTGGTCGAAAGCTCTTAAAGAGCATACCAGTTAAATACAATGCTGAATTTGTAGGCCACTTATCCACTAAAGCAGATACTTTGGGGTGCAAACATCTGTGTGTTTGAGCAACCCACTAATGAAAATAAGTGAGCTCCACATGCAAATGAACTCAGGCTCCAAGTCTGGCCTTCTTCCTTTCTTTATTCTGTTTTATATCCCAGACAGCTTTTGCCATGCATTACCGTCTATAAAAGCAAAGCTGGGCCCAGCCCAACAAATTCAGAAGCTGCCTGAAAATCTTTTCACAGCTTTCCATCTTCTAGTTACAAGCTCAATGTTAAAATTATCCCCGTTCTAAAAATGTTTGGGGTACTCTTTTATCTTTTTTTCAAATAGATAATATGCATTTTTTAGCCATTGTTTATTAAAAATCTTGTCAGATCCAGATTTCCTGCAATACCATAGTGTTTTCCAATGCCTAATTTCCAATAGTTATCTTGTTATATTGACCTGCATTATTTCCCTCATTAATTACTGCTATTCTTAAAAACAGCTATAGCTTTCAATTTGTGTTGATTTCTAGAAAAGTCTTCTTTGATTAATAATCTGCAGCTTATTTAAATTTTTATGGCCTCTTGGGCATTGTTAGTCTGAAAAAAAAAACCTAATGAGAAGTGCAATGATGGTAGGAAAATAACTATATTACATGAGCAGCTTGACGTCACTTTCATAAGAACTTCACATTTAGATTCCAGAAGAAAATGAGAAGGTAAAAAGCATCCAATCCATAGAAAGCCATTAAAATAAAAAATTCCTGGGGTGTATTTACACAATAGCACCCCACATTTTCATTTCTCATCTGAAAAGGGAAGATGAGCGAATTTTAAAAAATATTTTTATGGTAAAGATTTTCAGTTGTATAAGAGAGAAATGAGAGGTCACTGTGTTCAGGAGCTGGGTTACAAAATAATTGTTTGCAGGCATTACATATTTGAACATTCCCCTAAAATGGAACTTCATAGAATCAGAGAATGTCCTGAGCTGGAGGGGAGCCACGGGGGTCACTGAGTCCAGCTCCTGGCCCTGTGCAGGTCTCCCCACATGGAGAGGCTGTTCCTGATGCCCCCCAGGACACAGCTGGCTCCCCTGGCTGCCAGGGCACTCCTGACTCAGACTCAACTTTCCATGGACCAGGAACGCCGGCTCCCTTCCCAGGGCACTGCCCTCCAGGCTCTTATTCCTCAGTCTATAGACACATCCAGGGTTGACCCTGCTTGTTGCAGGTGCAGATTCTGCCACTTGCCCTTGTTCAGCTTCATATGGTTGGTGATTCCCCATGTCTCTACTTTGTGGATGTCTCCCTACAGGGCCTCCCTGTCTTCGAGGGAATCAACAGCTCCTCCCAATTTAGCGGCACTCGCCAGCTTATTTAGTATTGATTTGAGTCCTGTGTTGTTAACAAAGCTCATTAAGAAAGATGCTGAAGAGTGCAGGGCTGAGGATGGAGCCCTACAGAGCCCCACTAGTGACAGGTGGCCCGCTTGATGTCACCCCACTCACTGTAACTCTTTGTGTCCAACCCCTGAGCCAGTGGCATGATGTGTTTATCCAGCTGGATGCTGGACATTTTGTCCAGAAGGACACTCTGTGGGACAGTATGGAAGGCTTTGCTGAGGTCCAAACACGTTACATACATTCAAGATGTTTGAGGCTTCAATGTCTTTGAGTGAATTCGTACTTAGATAACATATCTTTCTCAGAAGTTACTACTTCAAGTATAAATCATGTCAAAAGAAAATACTTATGGATATTTGCCCTTGCCATCTGTGGTGCAATTTGGGTTCCTTCTTAGAATATTTCCTCTGTGCTGATGGCAGTCCCATAGATAGACTTTGAAACAGAACTCTTTTGTTGTATCTCTTCTTTTGCTTCAGTTGAAAAGTTGTTTGTGTTCTTTGATGGTTAGTCAGAAATACTTTTTTGTTTGGTTTTGGTTTTTTAACATAATTGTGGTGGGTTGTTTTTTTCTCTGTTTGGGATTTTCGTACTAGGTAAAGAGATTCTTACAATCAAATCTTCATGTGTCAGAAATGTAATAATCACTACTGACTTTAGGGGACCTACTTTGTCTTACAAAACCAGATGGTATAATGCTTTATAATATATCATAAATATTTTCACTAATAAATTTGAAACATGATCCTGGAAGAGATGGGAAATGATTCTTTAGTCTGTACTTTGGGTTGACCAAGTATCTCTGTAGTTTTTCTGACCTGTGCATGCAAAACCTCTTTCTAAAATGCCTTTGGAGAAGGAGAATTTACAATCTGCATAGATTTTGTGCCCTATGGCTCACAGGATGTCCCTTCATGACTGGAAAGATTTCTGCTTCTTCTTTGCCTCTTATTAAGTTATTTTCTCTATTCTCCAGAGTGCTCAAAGCACCAAAAAATTATTAAGCAGTCTTCTAATTAAGACCTTTTTTTTTTATTTCTTTATTTTGAGATGTTTAAATATTCTTGTTTGTACAACCCAGGTCTTTGACTAATGTTAGTACTCCATTTAAATGTGCCTAGTGATCCTTATTTGAGTGCTTTCCCCTCTTTAGCTTATATATAGGAAAGGAAAATGTATCCAGTGAAAGTTTCACTGTAATGTACAACCACATAGTTTTTCCCATAGAAATCTGTCTCATTCAGTGTTCTGTTTTCTTTTTTTCCCTGGAGTGAGTCAGACTGGTGTAATGAATGAGCCTTGCTGGTAATGCACCTACTCCATTCATCTGAGGAGCTAGACAGTTCAGTGAATGGCTGCTGGGAAGGGAAGCACAGCCTTGTACCTGATGCTATTGAAGAACCCTGCAGTGGCAACTGAATTGTTTCCTGACCTCCTCCATGAAGCCACATTTTTCACAGGACTTTTATCTTCCTTTCTGGATGCTTGGGACCAGTGAAGTGGAGGTGCTGACCACTTCCATAGACGACTGGAAGAAGAGAGAGATGGAAAGCTTCCACTCAAAGTGCCTCTCTGCCCTGATAACTGGCATGATTTTAAACACAGTGGGTTTTCCACCTTTATTTTTATTTTAATTTCCATTTGGAGTTAAAGCAAATTTGTCACTGTAAAATATCCTGCAATCAAAATTACACTAGGACCCTCTCTGCAAATCCACTAGAAATGTTCTTTAGTGTTTTTCCCAGGTGTCAGATTTTATATCCTCAATATTTGCTTGGTTTTAAGTGTGTTTTGCATATATGTTTGTGCATACAGTTTTAATCAGTTCCTGTCTCTTTACAGATTTTAGACAAACAATAGATAATTCCTGCATATATACCTGATCCTGTACACATATGATTTCTATCAGTGGGATTTGAGAAATGGCTACTGATTGATTTGAAGGTATTTCAATTGACAGATTCTGCACTTTTTGAGCCCTGTAGCTAAGGAGTAGACCGTAATGTTCTGAGACTTTACATAAGAGCTTAGCTCCATTCAGCAAGATTGCTAAACATCAGAAATAGATTTTTTCATCAGTTCCAAAATAAGATGTCTGCTGATGAAATACAAAATTCTATTAAAAATTCCCATGTCATTTAAAATCACATTTCTTTTGGTGTCTGGGGGTGAAGTGAGTATTTTATTTTATTTTTTTTTTCAAAAAGTCAGAAAATTCTGAAACCCTGAAAAGAATTCTCTAATGCAATCTTTTTTAGTGGAGTAATAATTCTAGCCCACTCTCTTCAAAGTATGTGCAGAAGGAAAGATATATTTTAAGAATGTCAGACTTCCTTCCAAATGATTGAAAGAACCTTGCTGCTCAAGTTTATATTGGGCAGCTTATGCCTGTCTGTATTTTGATAGCTTTTCATTTTTCAGAAGCAATTGGACAAAATTACCACTATGCTACATTTTCAGATTTCCTTGGTGCCTAAATGTTGCAGCTTCAGGTTTGCTCTAATGGAGTCTCCTGCCTTTTTCACCTAACCATGTTACTTGGAAGAGAAAAGCTAACACATTCCCTTGAAGAAAATAAACCCTGCCATTATTCTAGGGAATATGATCCCACCTGTCATTTCATCTTGGGGAAAAAAACCCCAGGAAAGCAAAACATTACCATAAATGGCCCCATTTATCTACCTTTGTATCTGTCAAAGCATCAGCAAAAATTCACAAGGAATCATCACCAACATTTTGGGCACTGAGTAAATCAGTTTAAAGAAATCTGTATTCCCAGTCTGTCTGCTCTCTAGCCCTGAAGGTCACTCAGGACAGGCAAGAGACTGTGCATGGAGCAACTGATTCCTGGGTCACACAGCCTCAACTCACAATGTCAGTGCCTATCTGAAAATGCACATCTTGATTACATTATATTTACTGAGAATTGCACTTTCTTGGAAGTCACAATATTAATTTTTAAATACTAATATTTTCCTCTCTTTTTAAAGGAAAATGAACCCTTTGTTGTGATTTTGCTCTTTGAATATAAAACAAAGGTCAACATCTATATACATCATCTTTGTGGTTTACTGTAATTTTTGAATAATTTTTCATAGGCTGTTGCATTCTGCCATGTCACATTTTCATTGTCTATGAAAATTTCCTTATATTTTCAGTCTGATTCAGAGAGTACTGACAAACAGAACTGGAAAGCTCACAAAAAGGGATAACTGAATGCATAAAAATCAAGTCTGTTCCATGAGCTAGTGTAAGCACATGAAGTCACTTTCAGAATCACTGTGCCTATGACAAGTTATCACACCGAAGCACTGATCAATGATAATTCAAATTCAGAACCATCCACTACTGGAGTTTTCTTTTCAGCTCCCTGAGGCTCAGAGAGCACATGAATGGGTGGGCTACCATTTTTGAAGGTTTGTAAAGTACTCAGAAAAATACCAGCCTCCAGATCCCAGCTGGGATTTGAACACAAAAATAGTTGAGCAAGGTCATAAGAGCTTGTGCTTTTTGTAAAATTATCATTTTATACCCAAAAGAGAAGAAAACACAGCTGAATTTAAAGCTGTGTACTTATCTGTGGCTTTTCATTCATGCAGCCAGCTCTGCTCACTAAGAGAATGGGAAGACTGTGGAACAGATCTATCATCAAAATATAATTTGTGTTTTCTTTGAAAATTTTTGAAGTCTCTATTTTCTGCATGTATCTCAGCAACCCACCTTGCTAAATTTAAATGGTATTACTTCATTTCCTTGCAAGCTAATAGCGAATTTAGACCCTGAATATTGCTGTCAATTCTCCATCCTCCACTGTGTCCGCTGTTCTGTCTTCTTTCTATTCCTCTTAAATCTTTTACACCTACTCCTTTTCCACCTCCTCATGTCTCAATTTCACCATCAGCAAATATCGCCTGTGGGCAATTGTTCAAGAGTTTAATATTCATACAACTCCTTTAGTTTGTTATTGTTGGAGTCTGAACAGACTGATAGAACTTTCTCTAGAACAGGGAACATTAGGTCCACATTTACTTTAATTTTTAAAAACAGTATTTTGTAGTCTACAGCTTTGCTGGGATTTTTATGTGAGAAGCAGAATTTCCTCAAAAATCAGAAAGCAGCAGTAATTTATTTCCAAGAATTGCTTTTTCCTTTTCATCTCTTTATGATTCTGTGTTTTTCTTCAAATTGTCCATAGATTTAAAATATCTGAGCTCAGAAAAGTCCAGAACTTCAAGAAGTTTGAGGGAGAGCTGCAGTAGCAGTGATTTCCGGAATCACTAAGGCAGATTGAAGCCCGTGCAGGGGAGAAAGAATAAAGGAATATATTTGTTGAAAATTATTGGACAGATAATAGACTGCATTCATTTGGTTCTTATTCTGGTAAGAAGAATATATTAATCACTATAAAAGAAACAAGTAAAGCTTGTGGGAAATGAGCCTTTTTCTTTCCTTTCAGTAGATGCATGAAGACAAATACCTAAAGCAAACTTTGAGTAACTGAAATATTTCTCCTCTTATATGGTATGGTTTCCTTTGCACAAAGGGGATAAAACTCAGAATTAAGAAGTTTTTCTCAGAGTTGTTGACAGATATAATCAAATGTATTTTTCTGGTAAAATGCACTATGTCATAGCTATGTTGACTCTATCAGCTGTCCTGATCTCAGGTCTTTCTGCTGACTTGCTTTATGGGAAGTATTAATTAAACTAACCAAAAGCTGTGCCCAAAATGATGAAATGAAGCCAGTGTTTGTGAATCAGAAGGAAATAGGGCAATGTGTTTGCCACCATGATTTTTGTAAATGCAATGGGTAGGGCTTACATCTGAGTGGCTGCTCTCCTTTCATTGAATTTAAACTGGAAAAGACACCTATTATGTAGTGCCATCCTTTCATCATATTAATCCAATATAAGAACCTGGAAAGGAGCAGTGAGGAATGTGGTTGCATTGTTAATCATCAGGTCCACGGCACATCAGCTTCTGAAATGATACAGTCCTGCACCCCCACCTCAATGAATATATGGTAGGCCTGGGAGATGTTTAGAAGTGGGGCAAGGGTGGTCATGAAGAGTTAATCAAAAGGGATTTTGCCAGTCAGAAAAAGAGATTAAAAGAAATGTAATGCACATTTATGAAACCTGTATCACAGAGGGTGAGTTGAGGAGCAAAACAATTTACTGCCTCTCTCTGTATGAAAATGAGAGAGAATCACATATAATTAGGAGTTGATGCGTTCAAAACCAACAGATGGATGTGGCCTGTGGCACAGCTCACAGGTGAGCTTGGGACTCTCTGCTGCATGATATGGTTGACATAAAATATGTGCAGCTTCAAAAAGGAAGCAGAGAAATTAGTGTGAAAAAAAGCCCCTTTGAGCCTCTCCTACATAAATAACCCCCTATGGCACAACCAAGAACCACTAAAGACCTGGAGACACTTCTGGGGAAATTTTGTTTCATGCTTTCATCCTTTCTTTATTCTTACCTCAGTGTCAGGGGACAGTCCTGATTACCTTCTGTGGCTTTTTACATTTTCAGAATTGTGCATATTTTCTCAGCTCTGGCTTTTGTAGGTTGTTATTTCCTTGGTGATCAGTCTTCTTGCTTATAATTAAACCCATTGTTTTCAGTTAGTTTCTTCTTCTGGCTGAAATTAACCAACTTTCTGGCAGTGTTTGACATTCAGTCAGATGAAGTTGTTTGATTTTATAATTTGCATCCATGAAAGCATACTGAAGACACTAAACCAACATGCCAGTGTGCACCAAACTTGCATTATGAAGGAGATAAAATGAACTTGCATGTAGAATGTGAAATTATTAAAATTCCATATTAATATTTTCCAAAATAATGTTATAACAAAAAGTGGTTTTCATTGTTTTGGTGGTTTTTTTTTTTTTCTGAAAAGTATTTAAAGAGAATAATTATGGGAATTTTTTACAATTCAGAAATATGTATAAATAGAATTTAAAACAAATATGTAAATTATATTTGGGGTTAAATTAAATAAGAAAAACAGTATTTAATATTTTTTCAGCTATAGAACTGCATGATCAATTTTTGCCACAGTTCTCTGTAAGATCTTAATCAGAATAGACAACTTAAGTATTTAATATCCATTTTCTATCATTCTAACTAAAACAATTAGTACAGAAAGAACTATTTTTATTCCCTAACTAGCGTTACCTTCTACCACAGATTACTGTCAATAAACTCCATTGTGTTTTCTCACTATTTGTGTCATTCCTTTAGTAGTATTTATTAATTCAGAGTGATTTAATAATTCCATTAATATCAACATTTCTTTTTATTTTCAGCAAAGTATTTAAATTATTTCGTTATGGCAATAACTAACCTGTTCTCCTGAGTATAAAGGATTTCTTCATGCATTAGCCAGGAGAGGATGATAGCTGGAGCCAGATATATCTGTACTTCAAATCAGAGACCTACATTTGGCATCACATTATGTTTGCCATACAACAAGTCAGTTGAACTCAGTGACAAAAAATAAGGTGATATTAAGAACAAAACAACATCAGAGAGCATAAGGTAAGCCTCATGCAACCTTTTTATCCCAGACAGTTTTTTCTCAAAATCAAGGAAAAACTAGTTTTGTTGACTCTTTTGCTGCTGTTTTACTTTGTTTTTTGGGTTTAATTTGACTTAGAGAAACTTAAATGTTTCTGAAAGGCTTTTAGGTTTTAATGTTTACTCTTTTCTTTTTTAATTCTAAAGACTCCAAAGCAGTAAAATAAAATTTTAATATTTCACCCTTTTGATCCCTTCCAACAAAAATAAAAATGCTTGCAAGTGTAAAGAAGAACTTTCAGTTTGGGTACCTGAAAAGAAGAATTTACAGCAAAATCTCATTAAAAGGCTAACATCTGTGTAGTCTAGGCTGGAAATAGTCTGTAATTGCTTTTAGGAACTATGACTTATGAATATTCTTTACTGAGAGTTCTGGTTATTTCTGGCTCAGTTTCTGTTTTCAGTCCCAAATGGACAGACTCAAAACAAATGTGCCAGTTAGATGCTTAGACAAAATTTCAGCCTTGTCCTTACGCAGGTTCTGCACTAACTTCAACAGTGGAAAGGAAACACAGGCTCCATCACAGCTCTCCCTGCACTTGAAGAAGGGGAAGAGAGACATTTGTAAAGGTCCTGTGGCTGACCACCTGGCTGTGGTCACTTGCTTCAAAAACTTGCTCTCACAAGAAATTTCAGTATCTCAGCATCTCAGTCTCCTTCTGAATATGAGATTCAGTTTTATATTTTGTACTATTTTATTTTTTGTACATATGAAAACCATAGTATGTTTTAATATGTACAGTATGAAAACCCTAGCATGTCACAACTTTTTTCAAGGTATCTAAGCTTTTGATTCTTCTTTTTACATGAACTACAGACTGCCCCTTCTTTAATTGCGTTGTTGTTTAAGTCACATTAATTTTAATAACTGGAACAGGCTCCCCAGGGAAGTGGTGACAGCACCAGCCTGCCAGAGTTCAAGAAGCATTTGGAAAATGCTCTCAGGCACATGGTGTGATTGTTGGGGCTGGCCTGTGCTGGGTCAGGAGTTGGATTTGATGATCCTTGTGAATTCCTTCCAACTCAGGATATTCTATGATTCTATGAACTCAGTCAAACATATGTCAAATATATTTTTTGTAATGGGCAGCTGGTTTATCTAGGGATTTCAATTGCTTAATATTCTAGAAATTATAAACAGGGATTAATTTGGTCTGGTGTTTGAAAAAAAACCCTCTCAACACTGAAGTACAAAGCATTAAATTTAACATGATCATCCATTTTTATTTTTCTATCCAGTCACAATAACAGAGAAAATATGTATCAAATTTTACAGTATTGGAAGGGTGTTTGGGAAACCTCTATTTGACAGATCACAGATCCCTTTCTTGTAATATGAAAATGAATGAATGAATGAATGAGAAATTTTTCTTTTGATGCATACTTGCATATAAATATTTGCGTGTGTGTGCGTATATATCTGCATACAAATATATATGCATATTTAAGAACTCCACTGCCATCATATGTCAAAGGTGCTCTGAAATGTTAATTGCCCTCATTGAAATGAATCAAAAAGGAGGAAACTTGGAAGAAAACTCTTAGCTTAGCCTACCCATCAAGACAGCAAAACTTATGGGATTGCTAGCAAACTGTGTTGGTGGTTCCTGCAGTAAAGGAAAGGTGCCTGGGTCAGAGCAAAGGGATGCAGTCTGCCCTGATGAGGCTGAGGGGTGAGGGTGAGCATGTTTGCTGTCTAATCATACAGATACTCCCAATCTGTTACCCAATCTGTGCATCCATAACAGGGTTGTGGAACTTTGATGAGATATTATTTCTGTGAATCAGAATGAATGCCTCGTGCAACTGCTGCTCATTATCATAGAAGATCTTTAGACGTGGACTTCATAACCTTTTATTGAGGACTGGATTGTGTTTTTTGCTGTATTTCATGATGTACTTTTTTGACTATAGTTTTCTTGCAACAGCTACAGGTTGCTTACTCACAGGTTGTAAATTCTTCATGAGCAGTGTCAGAACAGGCCTTCAGGTAAAAGTTCAGCTACGGAAGAAAGAGCAGGAAATAAGATCAATTGTCCATCAGCAGCAGAGGTCAGCACCTGTTTCCAAACCAGCCCTCAGGTTGAGGGCTGGCCATGGAGGAAGGATGTTTGTGCTCCTGTGCACCAGGGTCTCATGCTCAAAGGTGAGTGCTCTCTGCTCAGCTGCAGAGCTTGGTGCCATTGTTGTAGCCCCATGCACCAAAAGCTCTCTGGAGACTTGCAGCACGTGGCAGGCCCCTGTTATCAAGGCACACACACCCTTGCAGACCCACATTCCCTCACAGTGCTCTGCTTGTCTCTTAAACTTTGCTCCTGAACAAAAAAATCCACTCTGCTGTGAGTATAGGATGGATACCCTCCCAAACTAAATGATCACATCATGGTATTTGGTTATTTATTACCATTAAAATAAGAGTTGGAGATATACATATTTGCTTCCAAATCTGCAAGGTATTTGCAAAATGTGCTTATTGGTATTTATGGAAAAGAGAGAAAAAAATCTTTAAAAGATAAGATACAATTCTAGAGTTTTTTCCTTTTCTTTTTTTTCCCCTAGGTTATCTTATCTTCCTGAGTCTCATGGCCATGTGAGTTATTGCTACAATGGGTCATGTCAGCAACATCCTTTATTTTAGCTTTTTAAAAAGTCTTGTTGCCGTGGCAACTGCCATATCACCTCCTTGAAGTAACATACACAATATAGAATTTGATCTTTTGCACTGTAGAATATTCAAGCAAAAATGTTCAGTGTTAAGCACTTTTTTTTCAAATTTTAATGAGGTTTCAATTATATTTTTAGCTATCTATTTACTTTTCTCATTTGAAATTCTTTTATGAAGAAAACAAATGAGTGCATCAAGATGTGCATCCATTCCAACTGAGGCCTTCAAACAGTAGCAGAACTGACAGTATATATTGTTTTCTATACAGATATTGTAAAAGTCGCATCAGTGATTTGTTTTAGTCACTGCATTTCACTTTCTTAATTTCCCTTAAGTAGTTAAGGCAATAGAGTCATTAAGCTAAGTCAGAAAGATTTTCCCTCATCTCACATTTATCTAATTTATTTTGTTAAAAAAATTTAGATTTTAAGACCAGAAGCAATCATTGTGATCCTCTAGTCTGGTGGCTTGTGCAGCACAAATCAAAGTATTTCATCCAGCAGTCACTAAGCAAGCCACAAATACCTTGTTGAACTTTTAGGAACAAATAGTGACTTATCACCCTCGTGCAGCAAATGCAAGCAAACATCCAGGCTGGGATCAGCTTTTATTTCTCCCAGGGTGAAGGCAAAACATGTATCTCATAGGTTGTAATCTTTGCCTTGTTCTGGACCTTCTCAGGTCTTGCCTTTGGAGTTAGTTACTATGTTGTGATTATGTGGTTGGGCTTCTGAAGGTGTAGGAGACTTAAACATCACAATTGCCTTAAACACTATTAAGATCACGTAATCAGATTTTAAACAGAAGGCAAGTAAACTTTCTGGCTTCTAAATGTGCTGAGGACAGAGGTTGGCAATGCCTCAACAGCAACAACAACAACAAAATAGATTTTTACTCAAAAATTAACAACTTTTGTAAATGCACTAAATAATATAAAAGGTCAAGCAAAGAAATGTTTTTTTCAATAAGTGATAATTGTCCTATTCCTGTTCCTGGAGTTGTCGACAGTGCAACCCCTCCCTCCCCCAGCACACACTCATTTTCTTTGCCCAATTCTGTTTGTTCTTAACCCTCATTGATTTCCTGTCAGTCGTTAAGCTTCCAGTTATGTCTCTCAAAATCTCTGCAGATTGTACAAGCCATCTAGAAATTACTACTTCTACTGCTACTAAGGAGACACTGGTAATTTTAAACGAGTAAGATTTATCATGATAACAAAGATATATTTCTCCAAGAGTATATAATCCTTTTCTTTCCTAGTTAAGTCAGAAAGTCAGCAACAATGTTTGCCAAACCTGCATAGTGAACACTTCGGTGCAAATTACTGTGGTCAGATTTCAAAGCAGAGTTTGTTGGCATAGCAAATACTAGGAAAAATATTTCTGTGAAAACGTCTGCCCTGATTTTTCTTTGAAAAATTAAAATCCAATAATTTTCTGTGATCTCTTTTGAATGTTTTTTTCCTGTCCATGAAATAATGTTCTCCTTATTCTCATTTGTACTAAAGAATTTTGAAAATAATGTGATTTATATTTACAAATTTGCACTGTCAGTATTATCTGTGTGCATCACACACAAAAAAAAAACAAACCCTGGTCTTGAATCATTTTCCTCTGACAGGTAGCATAAATCTGTTAAATTCAGTGAAGCTACACAGTTGGAATTCCAAGTTAAATGAGAAGAAATCCAGCTGTTTCTAGGAAATTTGAGAACACTGGGGGGTGAGTTTTTCTACATTTTAAACAATCATTTTTATGGATTTTAATACTTTTTATTTATTGAGGAAGAGAACCAAAAGAAAAATATGTTTTCATTTCTTCCACCCTGGGTTTTTAAAATCTGGCTTAAGCAATTAAGGGTGATCTTAATGCTAGTAAGAAATCCATATCTTTAAGGATTGTTTTGCTGGGCTGCATTAATAGTTATGGGAATTTTGTAAGAAGTTGCACTTTGTAAAAAGCAAAACATGGTACTCAGTTCATGCTTGGACAAAGGAAATTTTCCACTTGTTTCAAGCAACGAAACAAAGGGAGAAAATGCATTGTGCTGCAGTGTAGGAGGAGACAAACTGCTAATAAAGGGAAGTAGTGAAACAAGCCAAGACACATTGTTTCTCCTCTCCAGACTGTTGAAAAAGGTATCATATGTCTGATATAAAAAACTCTGAGCTTCTGAGGAGCTAGGACTGGTTTTGTACTAGTAAGTGTAAAATACAGTCTGAGACTGAGGTTTTTAAATTTCCTTCTCAGGTATAGGTATTGTTAGATCCCTACATTTATGAGCTAAAATTCATCTAGTTTCAAACTCCATGAAAATGAGCACATCTTAACTTGGTCGCTACAATCCCAATAGAAAATCATTCTTATAAACATTTTACTCCCCCAGTCCTCCAAAAATGGAAATTTTAATTTTGGTAAATAAATAATAAAGAACACAATATGTATTATTTTCCCCATTTGGAAGAAGGCATTGTTTTAATTTAAAATTTGTTTTCTACTTCTCTGGGGCTAAGAGGTTATGAAATCACAATTATATTTGCAAAATGATATATCTTGAACACTTTTTCTGGAGTTGCATTTTTAGAAGTAAATATCTATGCATCTCCTCTATGTGAGGTAAAGACAATATGGGAAATGCCATTGAATTCACTTGGAACAGTCATTTCATATCAGCTAAGAGGCCCTTACAGGTATCTCAGAATATCATGGTTAGGGTCATGATATCTATTTATCAGCAAGGTATGACTTTGATCACTACTTTACATGTAGACACAACAACCTGTTAAAACCAGGGAAAATTTCACTAAAATTTGCCGTGTGTCATACATTTTCCAGTAACCAGTGAAAACTGGGAAATGCAAGGGTGTTCAACCATGCCACTGATGTCTGTCTCAGTTGGCAAAATCCTAGAAACTCCAACATAAACTTTGGCTAATTTGGTAGGCTGCATGATAATTGAATGTGCTGAGATTTCCTCCAATAAGCACACATTGCATTGTTTCATTTATATCTTTATATTCTGTTTTAGTTGCAAGGTGACATGCCTTGTCATCACAAAGTCTAGTATCACTGCCCTTAGAAAAATCTCTTCTTGACTGTCCCTTCTTTGCTGACTGTGTGAAAGCTGAATTTGTCCTAGCTAACCAAATACTGATAGTGCATGGTTATGCTTACAATAGTTGCACAGCTAAAGCAAGCAGCATGATTCAGGAGAGCTGAGTATTTAAAATGATCCAGCACTTGGATTTCAAATTTTCCATCTTTCTGTTACTGTCTTAGTCTAGGTAATTTTGAAGTCTATTGTGACATTTTCTGGAGTATAACAAACAAATTAAATAATGCCAGAGCTGTCAAATCTCTTGGGGTGTGAATACTGTAATAAAAGGTAACCTTTTTTTGTCAAAAATAAATAACATTAAAAATTCATAGAAGAGACAAATAAGTATAGAGATAAAATAGCACAACAAGACTTGGTGGTGAACTGCTGTGGTTTAACCTGGCAGGCAGCTAATCACCATATGGTATGGAATATCCCTTTGGCTGCTTAGGGTCAGCTGACTCATCTCTGTCCCATCCCAACTCTTTGTGCACCCCCAACCTCCTTGCTGATGGGTCACCATGAGAAGCTGAAAAGTCCTTGACTTAGTGTAGGAACAGCACTAAAACTTAGTCAGCAACAACTAAAACATTATGAACATTGCTGTCATGCTAAATCTGAAATACATCACTCTTCCACTACCAGAAAAAAAAATAACTCTATCCCAGCTGAAGCCAGCACATGGATATAAGGATAATGGGGTTTGAATATGTATTTTAGTTCCTGAGGATTAAAGGGAGGTGTTCTATATCATCTATTAGCTCGTGGGATCTGGATCCCTTGGAATTCTTTCATTTTTGGACATGGCATGAGTTTGATTCAAGTGTGGTCTCAAAAAAGGGTTGTTTTGTTGCATTTGGATATGTGGGAAATGTCAGTGTGGGCATAATATAATGTTGTGTAGGGATTTCATAAATAGCTTGGCTTGCTGAAGCAATCTTGCTGGTTTTGCTTGGTACTGCATATAGATTGATTCACATTTCTCCTTAGACAGTGAGGGATGTGAAGAGTAATAATGAAAACAAGTGCCTAAAAGAAGCATAAGTGATAGGATCAATCTTAACTCCTCCAATGTGGTAGCCAAATACCACAAAAGCAAATGATCCACTGTTAAACAGATTTGGATATCTCAGGAAATGCAAAATACCAAGGAAATAGAGAAAGCCATTATCAAAACAAATGTAAGTCAATAAGGTGGGTGTCATAGAAAATCAGAGGTGTGCTAAGATACAGTTATGATGATTATTTGAGATGTCTCTATGTGAATTAAGGTACAATCAAAACCATATGCTGAAGTCAATAGTACAGATTTTGTTTAACAATAAATGTGAGCTAGAGAGAGAGAGAAAGAAATAGGAAAGGGAGGGAAGGGAAAGAAAAAGAGTGAGAGAGACAGACTAAATAGAAAGATATCCATGAATTCTGATGGCATCCCATTGGTCCTCTTCCTCTGGTCTTCCTTTGGTGATCCTAAGAATGTTTAAGACAATTTGAATTTTTTAAGTCTCTTACAAGGTGATGCATTTGAATTCAAGGTTCTCCTACCCCACGTATAGTGTTAAAATATGAGTGGACATAGATGACTCTGACGTAAAAGTAAATGTCTGAAAGCTGCTTCTGTTGTAAACAACAGTAAAATTTCACCTGGCTGCAGTGGTAAAAGATTGGTTACAAAAGGAAAGATGCTGATTTGTCTAGCCACAGAAAGCTATATAGACTTTGATTCGCTGGAACATCAACCTCAGTTGACTAATAAAGGAAATATCAAATAAGGGAATAAGAGAATGAGAGAATGAGAAATTTGGATGAGGGCCCAAACTGGAAGCCCCATTAGTAAAGTGAAATATTATCCATGATGATTGCTAGTATTAAAACCAAAACAACCAGGGCTCTGAAATGAAAAAATGGAAGAAAAAATGATTCAATGCACAGACTGAGGACCAAGACAAAAGGAGGAAAATTACTTTAAATTGAAACTTCAGAGCCTAAAAGGCCTTTCTATCTCCTTAAACTAATATTATAGAAATATAATGTAATGCAGTATTTCAGCAATTATGCACCCACCACCAATCTGAAAAGCAGGCTGACAGCAAAGAAACCTTATTGTAGTATAAAGATGACAAACACTTTCTGCTTATTGCTTTGCTATTCTAAAGGGCTACAGTGACACACATTATTAGATAAAATTACATTTACTACCACTACTCAATCCAAAATCACATGGAGTATCTTATTCCAGGAAAAGAAGAGAAAAGAGAAATCCAGTATGTGGTTTGCTATTTTTTTTCCTGAAATGCCATTTATAAGATTAATAAGAAGTTCATTCTTTCCAAAATTTGGGATGTCTTCTTTGTCATGGCAAGTTCCTTGTTTATCTGAGACCGTGTTGCTGAACAGTGCTGGTTGCTAAGACCAAATTTTATTCTAGGAGTCTGCTACAGGAGGTTTGTTAAAATCTTAGCAATGTTTTTCTCTTATTGAAACTATTGAAACCTTAGAAGATTCACTACGGTCGGACAAACTTAGCAGGAATGCACAGGGACATAACTAATGGCAAAGCACCTTAGTGGCATGAGCTGTTTCTGAAGACACCATGTATAGGCTTTGGTAATATGCTTGGAAACAGAGGATGTTTTTCCCCTTTCAAAGTGGAATTATGTCAACTCTTCTGATTCCAGAAGGAAGGAAGAACCTACAATCAGTAATCACTTACTGATTTAAGTTAGTACTTACAGGTGCTAACACTGATTTTGGCATTTAGCCTATAGAATACTTTTGAAGGAAAACAGAGTCTGTGAAGGCTAGGCTTGGCCTTCTCTCATCATGGTCAATAGTATTTTATTTACCAAATTTCAAAACAAAATTAATTTAATTTTGTTGTTAGAGAAAGAAGACTATATTAGTCTGTCTTGCGTAACATGAAATCTGTGCATTAAATAAAAAGAAACAAGACCAAGTGTTGTCATATTGCTAACATTTCTCAGTTGTAGGTTTTCATATGCATCTTGTTCTTTGTATAGGGAACTTCAAGAATTTTAAGGACAGCCCTTAATAAAATCCTTATGAGGCAGGAAAATGTTGTATTTTACTTTTAGATAGCAAACTGAGACATGAGGGATGAAAGTCACTATTCCAAATCCTAACTGGAGGCCATTGACAGCTTTGGAGTAAAGATTTTAATAATCTTCAATAATCTGCCTTACCAACAATCATTGAAATATTTATCTTTCTATACAGCTAGCCTTCAATTGAACAGTCACTTACTGATCACATCTAGTAAATAAATGACAAAGAAATGAGTTGACATTTTTAGTCTGGAAGATCACAAAGTTAAGTACATGACATAACAACCTATCCAATTATTTCAGCTGTGAAATTTAGGAAAGGGCTCTAGATTTAGTTTCTTTCTGAGTTTTGGTGTCTCTGGTTTACGCTTTTAATGCAAGGTACGCCATTCCTTATGGGATTCTGTGGCAGACATTTGAAATTCCTAGGACCATTGTAGATCTACCTAAAGGAATCCCATTCTGGGGTCATGGTTATAGGTTCTCTCTGAAGAGGAGCCTTTTTGTGGTTGCTTAGGAACCAGACAAAGGGATTCAAGGGAGAAAGAAGGTGTAATGGTAATGAATGAAAATATAATCTGTGTCAACATCTGACTCATATGGGTAACTGGAAGAGGCTTTGTGACTGTGTATACTTGATAAAATTATATTTTCATTTCTGTAAATTCATTCTTGTCAAATGAGTCCTAACTC
Source organism: Peucedramus taeniatus (assembly GCA_013400575.1). NCBI lineage: Eukaryota > Metazoa > Chordata > Aves > Passeriformes > Fringillidae > Peucedramus > Peucedramus taeniatus. The sequence continues at coordinate 24,320 of WBNO01045173.1, read as the reverse complement.
CCTTAACTATAATTTAGTTGTAAATTATGCGTCTATTCACAAAATCTGGTTAGAGTTTGTATGTATTATCTGAGGCAATCAGAAATTAAGAAATTCTTTCTGAGAAAAACAAGTTAATGAGAATTGAAGCCTTATTTGTAACTTTGTTTACAGAGTTGTACTTGGGCAACATTTGTCATGGGATCTGTGATTACCGTCAGGTAGGGTAGATTAAGGCTGATGATCTCAGAACCACATAAATAAACTCCTGGCTTAATTGCTGCACTGAGCTATCCATGGCTGGAGGGTACTTGTGATTCAGCCCCCAGCTGTCTCCTGTGTGAATGAACACACACCAGCTGTGTGGCAAACGTCAGCGTAGGTGACACAATACAGTGCAGTGTGCTGGAGACACCTCAGACCTTCAGATATAGATAAAACAGGCTTGGCAGCACGATGTGCTGTTCATTGGGTGTGTAACAGATGTACCCTGCACACACCAGGACAAAAGGTGGGTGCTGGTGGGCTGCTGAGCTGCCATCTGCCTGCCTCCCCCGTCTGCACCAGTGCCGCTCGTCCTCTAAAACTTGTATTCTGGGCATCGTGTTTACTTTGGAGATTCCTGAAGTGAACTTCTGCAAAGGCAAAAAGTGAAATAAAGCACATAGCTACAAGTGCCAATGAATGCAGTGGCACCTGGGAATGTACCTGGCATTCCATGTCCAGTGCCAGTCAGGATGCAAAAATAACCTGGTTTTGAAGCTAACTTGCCCTTATTCTTTTTTATTAAAAACAAGTTTCAAACACCATAAGGTTAGCAAATTTCAGCTGCTGCATGTTAAATGTCCCTTTATATCCACAGACCTGTGTGGAAGGTTTTAGGGTGTACTGCTATGTCTACCCCAGCAAAGAGACTAAAGCTGATTGCAAAATCCTTGTGGAGGTGTTGCACAGTAAAAGGCTGTCATTCCTGCTCCTAGCCCTGGAAACAACTTGCTTTCCCCAGCAACCTCCATTCTTGTGAGCCACTGTGCTGTTAAGATTTCTTCTTATGTTTCCAAATGTGGAAGGGTTTTGAGAATGGAAGTTTGACTCCTTACAATAAGGGTTATGCTGACCATATCACAGAAATTCAGAATGGCTGAGGTTAAAAGGGTTCTCTGGAGGTCATCCAAGCCAATCCTGCTCAAGCAGGGCTACCTACAACTGGCTGCTGTTTTCATCTGCTAGTTTTACTTACTAACCAATTTATTTTCCTTATTTTAGTTTGCCCTTATTGTAGATCCTGAAACTTTTGGGAACACAAATTCTTCAATTCTGGCTGCTTTCTTCCTGCTGAAATCTTTATTTTTATTCTTATTTTGGCTTTTTTTAAACATATCTTTCTCTTTTAGACTTTTCCTTTTTGGTTAAGTGTACTTCCTTCAGCTTCACCTCCAGTTTCCTTATCCAGATTATAGGACAAGCCATGATTTGAGTCTCTATTACCTGCATCTCTCTGGCTTTTTCAAAATGAAATTTTGCCTTATTCACTCACATGTGTTTATTCACACCATTGACAATGTCTTCCTATAATTTTTATTCATTCAAAAATAGATTTTACACATAGAAAAATTATTAAAAAGTGTATATATTCACAACTGTCTTAACTCTTGCTCTTATTTGCAAGTTCTGGTCCACTCCCATCATCCCTGTTTCCCTTCCTTTCTTTCTAGCTTGAAAAAATAGCTAGTCTCCTGTTGTGTTCATGTCTTCAACTCCCTTATGAGTTCATTTCTGTCTTCAGCTTCTGACAATCAGTTTCTCTCACCTCCTTTTCTGAGGCTTCTGCATTCATTAATATTTAGTGTTGCCTTTGATCCCAGGGTCTCCTGTCAGCTTGAGTAAAGCCAGGCAAAAAAAAAAAAAAGCCATCAATGAATCCTCCCTCACTGTGTTCCCTTAAGGAGACCTCACTCTATTGCATCTCCTTTCCCTTAACTACATTGTTTTGTTTAATGCAATTCATTTAATTACTGGGATAATTTCAGGCACATAAAGTAAGGAACACCAGAAAGTTATAAAAGAGAATTTTTTTTCCATTCCAAAAGCCAGATAATAGCAGAAAACATCTGCATACTACTATATACTAGCTCTAAGTTAAAATGAATAAACTAAAATGCAATTATTCATGACATTTCATTTCTTGTTTTTTTTCCTACGTGCCATTTTACTATTCATGCAGATAAACTTACTCATCTGTGAAAGGACGCCAAGTGGCACCCAAACAGGTGTTTCATGTCTACCTATAAAACATAACAATGTCAGTCAGTAATATGTGAAAGTGAAGACTGTTACGACCCTCCCCCACGAAGGCAAGAGCAGCCCAGGTTCTTGTAAATGGATCCCTTGGGGCAGATTAGAGTGAAACGACACTGAGTGATGGGTGTTTGTGAATATGCATATGTAGGGTTCATTTCAGAACAATTTGGTTGAAATGCAAAGCAGGTATGCAGCCATTTTTTTATTATTATATATAGTAGTATGGCAATATGAAAGCATAAAGTTGTTGCTTAAGAAAATGTATAAGAGAAAGAAAGAAAGAAAGAAAGAAAGAAAGAAAGAAAGAAAGAAAGAAAGAAAGAAAGAAAGAAAGAAAGAAAGAGAAAGAAAGAAAAAAAAGAAGGAAAAGGAAGGAAGGAAGGAAGGAAGGA
>WBNO01045173.1:0-21575 GCA_013400575.1 Peucedramus taeniatus | reverse complement strand
AGAAAAAGAAAGAAAAAGAAAGAAAGAAAGAAAGAAAGAAAGAAAGAAAGAAAGAAAGAAAGAAAGAAAGAAAGAAAGAAAGAAAGAAAGAAAGAAAGAAAGAAAGAAAGAAAGAAAGAAAGAAAGAAAGAAAGAAAGAAAGAAAGAAAAAAAAAGGATAAGAGTAGAATGATATATAGATCACCAACCATGGACCTACATGAGGCTTGATTGTTGCAGTTTGGGTGTCCATGGGTTGAAGTGATGATTGTCATCTTGGTCTGTCTGGGGTGGGGGAAAAAGCCCACAAAACACCAAGTCTGATGAGTTAAAATGGGCTAAGGATCAGGTGGGAACTTCCCTGATACCCGATACCGTATGTGTGTGTGTGTGTGTGTGTGTATTTCAGTCTTTCAGTTGGAAGGCCTCAGCAATTAGTCTGGGGGCACTTTGGGGGTATTTGATGGTTTTGGACACCTTCTAAGACATGCCAGCTGCCTCTGATGTCAGCACAGTTGAGCCAGTTGTGCCCCATCCAACCTTTCCGGGAGTGAAAGAGGGGGAGTTTTACACCTGAGTTGTGTGAGGAAGGACAAACACCATGATAAAAAGCACCAGCCCACCCTGCAGAATTTGTCTCCATCGATCTCAGTCCCCGGATTGTGGCCTGCAGGTGGTGACAATCTGCTCCTCAGGGCAAAGGGTTGCCATTACACACTCAAACACTCACCTCCTCCTGGGGGTTCAAACCTGGCCTCAGCAAATGGTTCTGTGGGCTATGGCCTCCTCCCAGCTAGAGCTGATTTTCAACACTTCTGCTGAGAATTGTTTCCTTTGTGGATATGTTCTACTCATTCCCCCTAGGCTTGCTTACTTCTCCTTAGACCTGAGATACTTGGACAATAGTGCCACCTTTATTTTGTCATATCTCAAGTTCCCATCAGATGGCTTAACTCACAGCCCAGTTCCCCTCAGGAAGCATACTCAGGGAGGGGTGGGCTTTGGTGGTCACTGATGAGCATTTGCTTCTTTGCACAGTTTGCTACAGTGGACAAAAGTCCTTCGGTGATTTTAACAATGTTTAAGTCATTAAGCATAAAATTTCAGTCTCTCCCAGAGACTAATCCATAAACATGAATTCTGCAATTTACATAGCTCTAGAATTTTGTGTGGGCCTTAAGGGTACATGAACAACCCCACTGACTTCACCAAGGCCCTAAACAGACATGAAACCCCATTGTTCTTTGACAATATCCAGGTATTCAGAAATAACATCACCACATACCAGGACAGCTTCTTTCTTTTCTTTTCTGTGATTACTGTCTTTTCTACAAAATATGTTTTAATACGCAGATTTTCTTTGTGAACTTTTTCTGAAATCTGTATCCTCCCAGGAGATAAAAGTTTATAGCATTATTTGTCACATTATGTGTTCGCTACAAACAGTTTAAAATTACAGGCATATTTATTGTAAGTACTGAAGCGATGAATTAGATGTTGCATGTTTCATCTATACTTGTCATGATGCTATAGAGCTTGTTAGCAGCCTAGGATATACAGGGATTTAATGCTGGGCTCACATTCAGTATTCTCTTTCAGGCTTAGGATTTACAATTATCTTGTCAGTGTATTTCAAAACGTCAGTATGCTGACTTCTTGCAAAAAACCCCAAACCCACTGAAAAAGGGAATCCACTTAATGACTTAATGAGTATCTGTGTAAGAAGCAACGATTTTTTGTAAAGGGAGAGCTTTATTTGTTCTACTGTTCTATTGAGATGTCTTCCTTACAAAACAGGCAGCAAATTCCTCACCTGAATAACTGAGGCAAAATATGTGAATTTGGTCCATGACTTGTGTGCCTACAATACATAAACTTTATGTAGAATTTTCTAACTTATTTTGGTGATGATTTTCACCACCTATACACTGTAGGGAGGTTAGAAATTTTACATACTCTGTCATTAATTTTGTAAAGTACTTTGCTTTTCTTGGCTGTTATGTGTACAGAAAGGATATTTCCATGCTATCATTTTTGTTTGCATTCACAAGTTATTGATTTCTCATACATTTTATAAAACAGATGAGAATATGCAAGTTATGTTTAAAATTAAAACCACGTATTTCATTTACTGTAGATTCTCAGTCACTGCCAGCCAACATTACTATTTTAGCAATTACCACCCATAAAACCAAAGTATCCCAGCACTGTTCAGGCAAAACACCTCCAAACCTGCAAAGTTATCACTGGATGCCAGTGGTTCCTGTGGTGCTCGACTTAGAATATTCAAGCAAAATTTAAAATAATTTTCTCTGGTAGGAGAAAACCTTGATAACTACTAGGGTTTATGCAAGATATATGAATGTCAGAATTATATGTGTGATCAATACATGAATACAGGAATGATAACTAAAAGGGGTATAATCATGACCTGGAATAATTCAGAGAGAAGAGGTTTTAAACTTTCACCAGGAAAAAAAAAACGTTGTGGCTGCTGAAGTGGAATGTGCTTGTGAAGGAAAAGTGAAGCAGAAGGAATGGTTAGGAGATTCACTCAGAAGGTGTCACTTGAATCTAGGAAGAATGCTAGTTGCAGAAAGGGTGGTCCAGCATGATGCCATTTGAGCCACACGTGTACAACTGAGATTGACAGCAGTTTGTCAGGCCCCAGCTTCCTCAATTCACCTCTGATCCAAGTTTTCAGCAAAACAGATGATCACAGGAAGAAACACGCAGGATAAGAACCATGTCTGTGGTGAAAAATAAGACCTTAGGGTTAATAGGAGGAATAGGAACAGAATACTGCAACTGCCAAATATCTGTGTCCAGCTCAGCCTTCTCCAGCCCAAATCAGACAGCAGTCTCACCATCTGTGTGTGACTGCATAAAAAAACAGAGGCTCATCCAGACTGGACATGAAATAACTGAGCAGGGAGAAAAGCAAGGTGTGAGAGATCAGGAAAGAGCACTGAAGGAGGACTTGTGAGCTTTATACTAATGCATGCCTGTGCTGTAATTCACAAACTCCTTGATGCAGAAACATCAAAAAACTCACCCTTCACTTGTATTGTGATTTTCATCTGCATTCATACGTCTCATAATTTGCTGCAATGTGTACTGGTGCCATATCGTACAGGGAGATGAAAGGATGATTTATTAAGCACAGGATAATAATGAATTTCTTGGTGTAATCACTTGCTCTAAATTGTTAATATCTGCATTTTTTACTAGGAGATAATGGCAGGGTTTTTTCTCTACTGGACTTTTCTTTCAATTAATTTTACATAACGGATGCTTCAGGCTCTTTGCTTCTCACACATCTTACATCCTTCATGATACGTTGTGGGGGAGAGAGAAGAACATTATATAAGTTCTGGTGCCCTCTTTTTACACAGCCAAAGCCATACCAGTTCCCCTCTGACACTCAATATTAGCAAAACAAGGAGAACAACACTGGAAGAAAACATCAGAGCAGACCACAGTAACAGTGGAAATGTCAGCAGAGAATGGCTTTTGGTTACAAATGTTGGTAATTTCCCTTTTGGTTTTAATGAAAATTCCTTTCTGAGAACCCCTTTATCTGCCCACATGCTTGCACTCCCTGCATAGCAAATATGAAAACCTATACATAAAAATGAAAAAGGCTGGAGTTTCTCTCTTCCTGTAAAGTTGCCAGCAAAAACATCAATTCGGTTTTGTCCTTCAAGTATATGGTCTGTATTTTCTCAGTATGCTTAAGATAGATTATCATTTAAAGCATCTGAACAAACCCAACTCATTAAATAAAATTATAGTTTAAATACAGTTTATCATTTATCACAAAAATAAGAATAAAATGGTCAAGTGTCAATATATATCAGTAGGTTTAAATGTTCATAAGAGATTTAAGCAAGGAAATGCACTTTTAAAACACTAAATACTTGAATATAAAAAAATTGAAAAATACTTGAAATACTTAAATATTAAATACATTTTTAACTTTAATGATAATTTTTTATTTTTCCTTATCAGCAGTGATGACACATCAAGTAAAAAGTCTCATTTAATTAATATTTTACTCTTGAAGGAACAGGGCTAGACCCTGCCTAAAGTTTTATAAAATATAAACGTGGTATTTTTATGACCCATTATAAGGGTATGTGACATGCACAGGAATGAATAATCTCCCTCAGTGATCATTGTAAATGCCAGACTGTCAACTCTTAGGGTCTTATTTGCAAGCACACACAATATATGTGAGGAAGAGAAAGCAAGAGATGAAGAAGGGACACTTTCAGCCCATTTTGTCACATTTGGGCTTACAGGGCTGATGCCTAAAGCAGCAACCCCCTCACTTTTTGCTGGAGCAAGCCCCAGGCAGGTACCAACCTCCCCTTCCCTTTTCTCTCTTCCCGAGGAAAAGATGGCAGCTGTGATCACACCTAGGCTCATTCTGGGTAAACCCCAAAAGATTTTCTAGATTTTGCATGTTGAGGTGATCACCACCCTCTGCCCTCTGCAAGCTCCTCACACAACCCTGGCAAGGAGGGGACATCCCCTGAGGAATCAGGCCTTCTTTTGGATTGCAGAAGGGAAAGAGATGCTTGGCTGCATGGAAAGAGGAGGAGCAAGGTGATTTTGTCTTGTGTCTTTTTTTTTAATCCTGGCTATAAATAAGATGTTTTCAGGTAATATCTCAATGTAGGCTGTGATGAGCAGTAATCATACATGTCAAAAAGAGCTCTTGAGCTCAAAGGATTTTTTTCTGTGTTATGGGTTCATAATTTTCAATTCTCTTTCAATTCTCTAACTCACTCTTTCAGAATATTATACTGATAGGTAACAATTACTTTACTAAATTAAGGGAAGTGGGTAATGGAGGGATCTTCTAAGACCTTCAAAGGCAGATGATTGAGTGCACTTGAAATAAGCATAGAGAAGTGAATAGGATAAACAGTATGGTTATTGTGAAAAAGATGCAAATATGGTGCTTTGGTGCTTCAAACACCAGGACAACATGGACTAGCTTTACTTTTAACAATTTTTGGGGTAAGCTTCAAAAGGACCATGGCTACAGTAACAAAAGAACCATGCCACTCTTTTTCCTACTGGATTTAGAGAAAGTATGCTTGATTTACCCTCTCTGCTAACAATTCTCTTCCTGTCAAATATAAAATATGAATACTGGCCTTGGGTCAAATATGAGTAACTCATATCTACAATATTATGTAATAACTGCAGATGTACTTAATATTCTGAATATCCTCATCTGTTCAAGTAAAAATTGCAAGAAAGCCTGCATTAGCAGAAGGAATGTTTCTGAAGTGTCCTCAAGACTAGTAGCAAACACTTTCTGCTGCTTAAGGTTGTGTATCAAAAATATAGAAACGTGTAAGTTACTTTCTTGAAGGTTAAATCCTCTTGATTCTTGGATTACAGTAGTTTAGTACAGAGGAATGAATTAAAAAAATTAATTGGGAGGGGATAGATTTCTAACATTGTCCTAATTGAAACATTTTTATTAGAAAAATAAATTTCTTGCTCTTTCACAAATTAATCTTCAGACAACATCTAGTTTTAAATGTTTGCTTTAATCATGGAACACTTGGCAAAGAAAGAAAATCATGTTAGTTTTTAAGTAAGTGTGTAAAACTTTGACCATTTCATAACGGTGGTATAATAGAGACTTGTGATTTTGTTTTAAACAGCTCATTTTAGCTCACAACAGGATATTCTGAAAACTGTGTAGAATGACAAAGAAAAGTTCTTTACGTCACTGCTTCTGTGATTCACATAAATAGAGAGACTTTTTTGTGAGGGCAAAGCTCAGGTGGACTGACTCAGTTTAGCTCTGTAGGAAACCATGCACTCAGTTTGATTAGCAACAGTAAAAAAATCTCAGGTTAGTTAAACTAGAAACTTTTATTTCCTTCCCCTAGAAAGCAGAAGAGCAATTTTGTCTCAAGCAAATATGTAACTGGAATTTATAACTCCAGGAGAATTTCACACACTGTAAAAACTCTAGACAGCTAATGAAGACAGGAAACAAATTAAACATAGTTGATTTAAGGACCAACTCTAGACAGAATAACAAACCAGGGGGAGAAAAGCCTGCACAAAATAGGGTGATATATTAATTATAATTATTAAATATTATATTAATTTTATGTAAACTAGTTGTACTCAATGGATGGATAATAATTCAGGGTTTTGTTTTTGTGAAATACGTTCACCTGGAGATAGCAGGCTGTCAAAACTTCACAAAAAACCTGAAGGCACTTCCCTTTTGCCGCTTAATTCCAAACAACCAAGATTTGAAATTAGCAAATAGGAGTACTTGGATGTTTAAGGAGACACATGGCAGTTTTTTTTCTTTAATCTTGCTGTTTGTTTTGAATCTTATGTTCAAGTGAAACTAAAGTTTAAGATTTAAACTTCTACAATTCTCTGTTATCTTTAAAGAGATAATACTCCATCTCTGAAGGGGGGAACTTGAAGTTAGCACGAGAATTATCTCTGGTATAAAGTCATGTTTTATTTATATCACAGCAATCAAAAATTTATACAGTTTGAAATATGATAATGAGGAAAAAGAGAATGGGTGAAATGGGAAGGCATCCATCAACAGTTTCAATTTCAGTTTCCTTTACTTATGTATTTGGTATCTTGTGATTGCTACTTATGTAGTAACTAATAGCATACTAACAATTCTGGATCTGGCAAGAGAACCTCTTGGGAGGAGGATCCTCTGAGAACTCAATCCTCTGTTGCACAGTTTAGTACTCAGCCTAGTAAAGTTGCAAGATGCTGATTCAAAGTGGTAGCATCTTCCAGGTGCTGTGCATACCTGCAATGGATGTACAAGGAAGGGCATGTGGAATATTTCCAGGCTCTGCTTTTTCTTTTGTGAAAGCAGAATGTGTTCTGCTTTCATTCCTCAAAGCTGACCTTGGAAAGACAAGGAATCATTTCTGAGACTGTTTAAGAAGAACATTCTTCTCTATTTTTTGTTCTAGGTTTTAATTTTGGCACTGGTTCATGTGTGATGATGTAATGTAGCACAATTTTCTGTAATTCCCTGTTTTCGAAGTGAAGTTGTCAAATTTCCCCATTATATTAGTTTTAGAAGTGGAATGGGTTCTCATTACTACTCCTTGTTACTGGGAAAAGTAGGCTTTTTCTTTGGCTTTCACTGTTTCTGGGAGTTATGTTGGGTTTTTGGTTTTCTTTAGGATAAAAGACAAGTTCCCGAAGATGTTTTCTATCCCTGTGCAGTATTAAATGTCTCTAGAATTATTAGAGCTGTGACTGCCATTGACCCCTTGGTTTAAATTGGTTGTACTCACTACTCTAGGGTTCTCATTAGTTGATGTTATATTACACTTTTTTTCTTAATTTGCCATTTGTGGCGGGCTGCATATCTGAGTCTAATTTGGAGGATTTAAGAGCTCTCTTTACCAGAGATTTTTCAAGATATGCTTAGTGTCATACTAACACAGTCCATCTGTTTAGGACAGATCTGAATAATATCTAAAATCAAACTAAAAGTGTTTCCCTCAGGAATGAATGATGAATTCACAGGTATTCTTTTACTTCACTAGTTCTTCCTGCCTACTGATAGCAGAATAATAGGATGTGAGATATCTGAGTGAACAGAACACAAAACCAAAACACTTCTTAGTTGCAAGGAAGTGTGAGGCAATATCCCTAGAGTAACACCAGTGACGTGTCTCCAGATTTTTACTGCCTGTGACCAAAATCAGAGCTGGGTCCATGCATGTAGTGAGTATTTGATGGCTGGACACCAGGAACCCACCAAAGCCTCTCTATCACTTCTGTCCACAACTCGACAGTGGGGAGAAAACATAATGAAGGGTTCATGGCTTGAAATAAGGACTGGGAGATATCACTCACCAAATACTGTCATAGGCAGAACAGACTTGAACTGGGGACATTAGTTGAATTTATTACTGACAAAATCAGAGCAGGAAAATGAGGAGTAAAAGCAGACCTTAAAAACACCTCTCCCCACTTCTCCCTCCCTCCCTCCCAGCTCTACCTACCCCCTGCCAGCAGCAAAGGGAGACAGGGAGTGGGAGTTATGATTAGTTCATCACCTGTTGTTTCTCCCACTGCCCAGGAAGAGGAATACTTCCCCTGCTCCAGCATGAGGTCCTTCCCTAAGGAGACAGTCCTCCATAAACTTCTCCAGTGTGAGTCTGTTCCACAGGCAACAGTCCTCCACAGCCTGCTGGGATGTGGGTCACTCTTACATGGAGTGCAGTCCTTCAGGCACAACCTGCTCCAATGTGGGTCCCCCATGGGGTCACTAGTCCTACCAGGAAACCTGCTCCAGCATGGGCTCCTCTCCTCACAGGTCCACAGTTCCCTGATAGGAGGCCTTCCAGCATGGGTTTCCCATGTGTTCAAAGCCTCCTCTCAGGCATCCAACTACTCTAGGGTGGATCTCCACAGGTAGGTGGATCTCTGCATCCCTGTGCTCCTCCATGGGCTGCAAGGGCACATCTGCCTCTCCATGGTCTGCACCACAGGCTGCAGGGGAGCCTCAGCTCTGTCGCCTGGAACACCTCCTCCCCCTCCATCTCCACTGACCTTGGTGTCAGCAGAGTTGTTCTTCTCACATATTCTCACCCTGCTCTGGCCAGAATTTCATCTGCACAATAACTTTTTTATTTCCTTAAATATGTTATCACAGGGGTGATCACCACCAATTCTGATTGACCCAGCCTTGGCCAGTGGCATGTCCATCTCAGAGATTCCTTGGACATTGGCCCTGCTGGACATGGAATAAACTTTGAGTAGCTTCTTACAGAAACCACTTCTGTAGTCCCTCCTGCTACCAAAACAAGGCCATGCAAACCCAATACAATGCAAAAGAAGTCTTCTGAGTAAAGTTTTCAGCTGTCAACAAACAGATTTTTGTGTATTTGTAGTACTCCCAAGTTACAGCCAAACTCTTTAGGATAACTAGAGACCCATTCAGATGATTTCATAAGGATAAGTACAGGTATTATGGTGGAAGAAAAATTCTTTTACCACAGATTTCCTAAAGAGATAGCTGCCCTCATACCTGTGGTACATGTGATATATTTTGTAGAAGACTAGAAGGCAAGGACTTCTCAGTTTTACATACAGGGCATTTAGAGCCATTATGGTAAAACTGATACTGTCCAGCATTGGGCTGTTGGCATTCTGATGTGGCAGTTTAAAGAGATTTAACATCTCACCCATATTGTGAAGGTGATGAGATGAACCTACTATCTTCCTGTGTAGGTAAAGGTAGCACATTTGGGCTAGCAGTAATTCTGTTTGTGAAAAAGCTGAGATGGAGGTGTAAAGGAGAGGGAGGTGAGACTACAACGCAAGCAGAAACTGTGTTGACCTGGATATTATAATTTCAGCAATGGATATCAATATCCTACGGTCATAGGTTAGTTGTTAGCTGTTTATCTTCAATGAAGGCCTCTTTTGATTGTAACATAACAGCGCCGTGGGTTTTTGTGTGAGTACACTGACCTGGAAAGAGAGAATTGTAGATCTGAATTCCTTCTGTTCTTCATGAACATGGTCTTGTGACTCTTAGTGCCCATCTCCTCTGCACAAATGAACACTCAATTTGATCTAGCTGGAAATCAAAATTAGCTCAGCCAGTTAAAGGATGGCTCTATCATTGCCATCCATGGTCACAGGCTAGATCCCTGTATGAGCACATTTAGAGTTGTAGTCCATGATCCTTGTGGATCCCTTCCAACTCAGAATATTCTGTGATTCCATGAAAACAGTTGCAAGTCTGATGACTGTAGGTGAAGATACATCCAAGGTAGCTTGGTATGTCCTGTAGCAGAGAAGCTGTGTGGGAGGGGCAATATGTCTGAGGCAGTAAACACTAAGAGAAAGAGATTATGATATGCAGCACTATTCTGCTCAGAGGCAGGTGTTCTGCTTCAAGATTTGACATATTATGTCCCCATAGCACTGTAATGTAATGTAATTCTACAATCATATTAGCTTCCTGATGGAGGAAAATGAAGCATAAAGATTGTGTAATTTTCCCCAGGCAAGCCAGTGCCAAAGCTAGGAACAGCATTAAAATAGACAATGGCATTGTAAGAATTCTAGGAATATCACAATTTTAATTGTCCGCTGTACTTCAGGAAGATGAAATTATTAGATGGTGACACTGTGCATAGCAATATATAGCTATGTGAGCTCTTCTTTTAGCTATTTTTAGGATCTGGTCTGGTAAATTTTCAAGAAGCATTGTTTCTTAACTGAATCAAACTCAGGTAGGCCAGACCTTTCACTCTTGCTGGCGCTGTATTTGTGTAATAAATGTCAAAAGTGCAACAAGTAGAGAATGTGGTGGACGTATGGGACCAAGAAGCCTGCTAGGGATCTGCATTCCTTGATATTTAAGATCTGATATTACACTGTCCTAGTCATCAGGAAGGGACAGAAGAAAATGCTCAGAGGAGTGATGGGAAGGAGGAATAAAGAAAAGAGGGAAGTGTAGAGTTTTAAGAACATATTGGGGGATTTCATATCTCAGTTTCAGTCTCAAATCAGCTCTTCATATATCCCTGAGACTCTGTGGCACAGATTCCCCAGAACATCTCTATTTCTCTTCTACTTCCCACCTTCCTCAGTGCTGACAATAAAAATATTGTAGTGCTACTACAAAGCATCACGTAATGAAGAGATACATATAATTGTGGTTGTCAGAGTTCCACATTTAGTCCAATCAAGGAAAAAGTCTTTCTAAGGGAAAAAAATTCTGAGCAAATTCCTTGTACCTCATTTTTCACTGTCACCCTTTATGAAAACCAGAACAATTATTGTTTAAGACACCAGTAAAGGCCATTTTCTCCTTGGACAGTAATTAAAAGAAGCAAAACAGAAGACCTTTCTTTCTGATGCCATCTCACATTATTCTTTTGTGATGATACAAACCTGAGTGCCAGTGCTCGGTTTAAAAGACAAAACACAATTGTCCACAGACCATTGCAGTTTTGATGGTCCTGGGAGAATCATTGCTTCAGATGTGTATTATTAACTGGCATCCTGTCATCTTCCCCTGACCTTTCTCATGGCGATAGCACCCACTACACATGGCTGAGCAGTTGGCTGTCATTATTCCCACACTCTAAAACTTGGTACCAAACTCAGCTGGCGACTTAATAAGATGTTTTGAAAGAAAGAGTTCTTTGTCATATGTAATAATGAGTGTTTCTACTGCCAGCACAAAGTCAGAGGTTTTAAAGACTTTACCAGAAAGGAAAGAATAATCATTCCCTCATCTGAGGTCTGAAATGTTGGTCGTTACTTAGTTCTCTGGATTTCAAGTATCCTTTTAAACCTGTATAGTGTCTTTAGCAAGAACAGGGATTAATTACCATGCTTACTTTTCTTTGTACCTTCTTAAATATATTGTGAATGTTTATAATTAAATTAAGGCCTTATTTCAGCTTTTCTTTTTTTCTGTTAAATAACCTTCAAAGCCATATCTGATATTATGCAAATCAAAGGCCCAGTTCTTGGTTCTTGGAATGAAGAAGTAATTGATAGCGGAAATCATGAAGAAATTTTTCTTCAGAGCTTAATCCTGCATATGTAAGTTTTACAACGACAAATTCCTTTAAGTTCAAGGGAGTTGCTTCTGCTTGCTGTGCCCTTTCACTTTCAGACAAACATGAAGGCTTTTGTTCCAAAAATTTTGGGCAAAAAACCACAACACACCCATATATTTCCTCTAGAAGATATGACTTTCCTGTGCAAAGGGGTTATCAATACCACAAGCGAATATTCTGAGGCTGTCCTTCACTTTGCCTGAAGAATTTAATTTACAGACATACTTGCCAAACCCTTACCACAATAAAACAAGACAATGTTGCCAAAATTATCTCACAATGAAAGTGAACAAAGTGGTAAACAGAAAAACTATAGAAAAAAATTTTTGCTGAAATCTGGGGCAGAAACGAGAACACTGAAGTGTGATTCAAACACAGAATAACCTCATGAAAATACAATATCTGTGATATAAAACATAAATGTTTCTAGAACATGACTTTTCAGTTTAATTTGCATTCCCTACCATTCCTATAGCTGAAATATTCAGCAGTGCAAAGCAACTGAAAGAGAAGAATTAAAGCTGTATATGTTATGCCTCTTTTAGTGATTAACGTTATCAATTATTGTCTTCAGCACTCACATTCCTAACATATTATTAGTCATGAATGAAATTACAGCGCACATTTGTTTTGATGGTTACATATGTTGTTTCAACCTCTAAAATATATACAGTTTTCATTTAACTTTGTGTTCAGCAGTGACACAATAACAAGGAATGCAGTCAGTTCCTCACTACTTACCAAATATTGGTATTACTCAATTAGTCTAACTATTTAATTTTTGTTTAGCACCAGCTGTTGCTGTTTTCTCAGAACTTGTCTTTAAGCTTAGATGCTCATGCAATGAGCGGGAATGCTGCAGGAAGCATTTGAGAGACAAGCTTTTTGAAGAGCTGTTGATTTCAGAACACAGTGTGAATTTTCATAGACAAATTAAATGACCCATATCAACTTCTAGTGCTAACAAACACTATTTGTGAGTAGTGACACAATGCATATTTCTACTCCTTAACCATTAATGAAGCTACAAAAGTAAATTAAGTTATGCCATTCCATCTTCATAAATTGCTGATTCAATAAATCACACTTGAGAAACAGCTGAGTAATTACAGGATGATGCTTGAAGCAAGAGAGGCTTCAATTTGCATACTAACAGGCATTTGTTGCAATAATTTCTGTCCTGGACTGGTGCATGTTAGATGTGATTAATCCTGTGAGCACTGCAGCTTGACTTCACGAGGGCTGCAGTATGTGTGTGCTTCACAACAGCAGCAACAAGGCACATGGGTCTAATTAGCACCAGGAAATTACCCAGGTACAGACAACTTGGAGAATATTTATCTGCAACATCTTGTCATGCAAAAGATCTTGTGAAACCATCTCAAAAGACTGGAAGAAAGGGAAAAATGACACAGGAAATCTTTTAAGCGCAAGTAAGACAGAATTCATACTTCTCAAATGCCCAAATAGGTACAGAAAGAAGATAAAAAAAGCCTTCTACACAGGTTTAAGGAAGGTTCTATTTAATTTGCAAAATTCTTGCAATGAATGAGCTTTTTACCTGAGCAATTGAATGAGCTTTTTACTGGAGGATTTTGCTTGGTCTTATTTGTTCGTACCGAAGGGAACAGAAAACTCAATGAAATTTATATCACTCTGCTTGGTGAATCTGTGGGCATCTAATTCACCTTGGTGAAAGTCAGTTTGCTCTCTAATGATTTTCTGTTTTTCATTTGTACTTAAAATTTCTTAGGAGTAAAATTCAATTGTTACCTAACCAATTTAAGTCTGCACCCTTTTGTGCCAATAAAGAATCATTTAAGGGACAGCAAGATACAAGAAAGAGGTAGAAATGTGTATGAATGGAATCTGGAAGCTGACTTGACTTGTGGGCCAAAATGATGAAATGTTACTCAACCTCTCCATAAAGATAATGCAGATGAACAAAAATACATTATTCTCTGAGCCAGTTACAAAGCCATGTCCTGTTTCAGTTCCAGCATATTGAGTCTCCTACATTAGTCAAAAGTAACCTAATGGGTTTTACTGAGCAACAAGGCCCAGTGTGCAAAGCTGCTAGCAGAAGAATGTTAGCCTAGCATTATTCTTTATAATCTTTAAGACAGAAAAAAAATGCATGGCATATACACCTTTCATATGTTTATTGATTTTTTCCTCATCCAATGAAAGAACTGCAATAAAAACGATATTATTTTTCCTGTAAATGCATTAACAGAAGGAGGATTGAGAAGAATCTCCATCCTTTTTTTGGGTAGGGAGGAAACACAGTGACAAAAGATGATGAAAAGGCCACGGTATCTAATGACTTCACCCTAGTCTTTATTAGTAATAGCAGTGTGTCTCTGGATGACCAGTCCCCAAGTGACCTGGATGGGCACCAGAATTAATCCTCCTAATCCAAGGGAAAACAGTCAGTGACTTCCTATACCATGTAGACACATACAAGTCCACATGGCCACATAGGATCCACACAAGTGCTCTGAGGGAGCTGTTGGAAGTGCTCAAAGAGTCAATTTCTTTCATTTATGAACAGTCCTGACTAATTGGGGAGGTACCATTTGACTGGAGCTTTGAAAATGCAATGCCCATCTAAAAGAAGGACTGGAAGGAGGATCCAGGGAACTACAGGCCTGTCATTGCTGGGAAAAGGTATGGAGCAAATCATCTTGAGTGCCATCACACAACATATGCAGGACAACCAGGGGATCAGCCCCAGCCAGAGTGAGTTTGTGAAAGGCAAGTCCTGTTTGGCCATACTGATGTCTTTCTACGGCAAATGACCCACATAGCGGATGAGGGGCAGGCTGTCCAGTTCTGCCTGGACTTCAGTGAGGCCTTTGACACTGTTTCCCACAGCAGCTCCTGGAGAACCTGACTGTGAGTGGCTTGTACAGGTGCACTCTGCACTGGGCAAAAATCTGTGCCCAGAGAGTGGTGGTGAAAGGAGTTACATCCAGATGATGGCTGGCCACAAATGGTGTCCCCAGGACTGTCAGTATTGGGGCCAGTCCTGTTTAATACCTTTATCAATGACCCACACAAGGTGATTATGTGCAACCTCAATCATTTTGCAGATGACACCAATTGGGGCAGAAATGATGATCTGCTGGAGGGTAGGAAGGCTCTGCAGAGGTATCTGGGCAGGCTGAAGAACTGAGGCTGATTAGATGAGGTTCAACCAAGCAAAGACCTGGACCCTGCACCTGCTGCAGTGCTACAGCCTTGGGCAGAGTGGCTTGAAACCTGCCTGGGGTTAAAAGGACCTGGGGGTGCTGGCTCACAGAAGCTGAATGTGAGCCAGTGTGTGCTCAGGTGACCATGAGGGCTAGTGGCATCCTGGCCAGCAGGACTTGGGCAGCGATTGTCCCCCTGTATTCAGCACTGGTGAGGCCAGACATCGAGTGCTGTACAGTTTTGGAAAAAGACATTGAGACACTGGAGCATGTCCAGAGAAAGCAATGGAGCTGGTGAAGGCTGAAGCACAGGTCTTATGAGGAGCAGCTGAGAGAGCTGAGAGGTGTTTAGTCTGGAGAAAAGGAGGCTCAAGAGGGTCTTTATTGCTCTCTACAACTACCTAAAAGAAGGTTGTGGTAAGGTGGAGGTTGGCCTCTTCTCCCAAGCAGCAAGAGGTAAGACCAGAAAATGGCCTCAAATTGCATGAGGGGAGGTTTAGATTGGCATGAAGAAAAATTTCTTCACAGTAAGGCTTGCCCAGGGAAGTGGTTGAGTAACCAGCCTTGGAGGTATTTAAAAGACATGTAGATGTGGTGCTCAGGGACATGGTTCAGTGGTGGACTTGGCAGTGCTGGGTTAATGCTTGGACTCAATGATCTTAGATGTCTTTTCCAACCTAAATGATTTTACGATTCTAATTCTATTTTAATTCTGTTCTGTTCTTATTATGTGTCTTTGGAGGTCCACCTTTCTAAGGAGAGCCACCTTTCTATGTGTCTGCTGTGATCAGGATGGTTGGGGGATCCAGGAAAATTTCCCTTCCTCTTCTTTCACATAATGGGATTCATCAGATTTTTCTCACTATTACTACAGTAAACTGCCCAGTGGATGTAAATCTACATTAGAACTGTAAATTTTTTTCTGTTTTAAAATCCTTTTTGTGCAAAAGAGAAAAAAGTAGCCTCATTTTCATTGACTCAGTTGTTCCCCTATCTGTTCATCACCAGAGCACATAATTAGGCACCTCCAGGCTGGAAAAGCAGCCTGACTCAGACCACCTGTGGGAGCTCCTCTGCCTCCTCCTCTCCTCATGAGTTCGATGCTCCTGAAGTGCAATGTACATCCTGAGAAGGGGCTGCCTTCAGCTAGGCAATGAGGATGTCAGGAAGAAGGGTATGTCAAACCTCTGTTCTTCCTCTGAGGCATCACTGCCACAGGGACAAGGCCTCTGCCCCACTGAGATCTGAGCAATCACACTGGTGTACTGAAGTTAGTTGTGAAGAACTATCCTAATCTAAAGAGGATGTGGAGACTCCTTCCTAAATAAGTGTCTCATTTTGTTTTGTCATTACTTAATTCTTCCCTGTTCTGATAGTTCTATAATAAAAAGTTAGGGTGCAAAATCAGAGTTCCTCCTAATGAGGGTGAGGTGTTATATCCTATCAATTCCTAAGCTATAATGCAATCTCTGGTGCTGTCAATGCACGCTCTATTCATTGTCTCTATCCCAAAAAATACAAACTTATTCATTTGCTAGAGAAAGGTGCCTTTTGCGTAGGGCTTTTCTGTCTTCCAAGTGGTAATAATGCAATACATTCTATAAGAGAGAACAGAGCAAATCAGCTTGGGACCTAATTACCTCAAGAAAGTAAAATTCCCTTACAGAGCAAACAATCTTCCTAGTATACCTAATGCAAGCATATAACAAATTGCTTTTGCCTGGTTTTTTGTGGGCTTTTTTTGGTTTGGGAGTTAGGGGAGAACTGGTAGGGCAGGGAGGGGAGGTTTAATATTTTGGCTTTGATAGCAAAGATGTAAACGGTTAGCAGCCTCTCTATTTTATAATAACATGATCACAGTAATAGTCATCAGAGGCAGCTGAGTTGGGAATATCTTGATAAATATAAATAAGACAGAAACAGAAGAGGAAAAAGAATTAAAGAACATTGCAGTTTGAGACAACACCTCACATTTCTCCAGGTGTATCACTCTGCTTATGAAGATGTTCCTCAGAATGCACCAGAGATATTGGCAGTAACAGGAAGAGAAGTTAAGCCTTTTGCACTGTGAAAAGTATCAAATAATGTTAATTTTCCAATGGCTAAAGTGAGTCCTGTGGTTCTCAGTATTTATATTTCACATTAAATCATTTGTTGTCTTATGGACTCAGAGTCACATATCACAGAGTCCTTGAGCACTGGGGCTCATATTTAGCTTTTTTAATTACCTGAAAGTTGTATAAAAACCACATTTGATGAGACAGCTTTATTTCATTCTGAACATTCATCTTAGAGCACATTGTTGAGATGACTAGACAAATGGCAGCATTATTTATTTATTTGTTTATTTATTCTCTCATGTAGCACTAAGTACAAATGCAAAAGTAGATGCTAAACAACATCAGAAAGATTTCTGATGGTCCCCAAACAACACAGACTGGTGAGTAAATTATAGAGGACTAGAATTATTGTGGAAATATCAAGAACAGTGTATTAATCAAACTGTCATGGACTATTGCTGTCACTGGATTACTTTCCCTAACAAAGTTGATTCCACAGAGGATGCCAAGAGGAAAAATTCTCCATGTATTCTCTTATATCTTGGAGAGGTCTAGCATTTCTAACCCACTGACATCCAAAGATAAACACTTAAAAAGATAGATAAAACCCTTTCCCTTCAGGAAATAGGCAGAAGTTCAGGGAGTTCAGACAATCTAACTCACATTTGTTTGGCGCTTACAGAGTATCTACTTTATTCCTTCTTTTTAAATATAAGCAATGAAGCTTCAAATGGAGAATTTGCTTCTACCAGAAAAAAGGACTTCCAGAAAATGAACAGAGTTCTTTTTTTCTACTTATTACCAAGACTTCAAAAATACAGTCAAGTGTTGGATTTCTCTTAAACTCTATTTTCTTTGCTTTTTTTTTTCTTTATCATTATCAAAAATAACTAGGTAGAAGCAATTCTATATCAGACGTAACCAAAGGAGCAGATTAAGTGTTCACATCAATTGAAACAATTTTGTGGAGCTTCAGTCACAGTAAATATACGAACCACGCAGCCTACTTCTTGAAATACTGGTGAAAAAAGGGAAATACAGAGAAATTAAATTAAATTGAATTTAGTACATACAATTTTTTTACTTTTTCAAATTACATTTAATGTTTTTTACTCACCAGTTATTTATATATTAAAATGCAATAAATTGCTATGCCACTGCAGATACTCTCTCCTATTGTTGAGGATGTTGAACTGGGTTTCACAGTATCATGAATATCCTGAATTGCATGATGCAGTTTATTACAGAGCTGTTTCATGAATTGCATGCTGTTTCATGAATTGCATAATACAGATTAAAGACAACTTTCTCTTTCTTTCTTTTTTTTTAATGCTTTATCCCTTGGGATCCATATTTGAGTGTTCGTCTGGTCAAGATTAACTGAAAATCTATATAAATTATAGCTGCCCCAAATCCCATTCAAGGAAAACATTTACTGCTGCTTCATACCATACCTTTCCAGGTTATAAAATTTAATAAGGCCATGTTGTTGCCATCTGCATCCGTTCCCCTTTACATCAGGAACATTCTGCAAAAAGCGTTCCGGTACGCAAGATATAAGTGTATGTATAAGAAATAGACCCAAGCAACAAAGGGGAGGAGTTTGATATAGCAGGATGGACATAAGATAGATCAATTATATTTGTAATTTATCAGCTTTTGGAGGGGGCAGTGTCAGTGGCATTGTAATGAGCAAAATGTGTGATCCCTTTGTGTTGGAGGAGAACGCATTTCTTCCCTTTACCATATCTGCCTGATGAGCTGCCCACAGTGATTCAGCCAGCAGCCACTCAGCCCTCTGGCAGGGGGCACAGCACCAGGGACCAGGCAGCCCCCACTCTGCCTGCAGGGCTGGGATGGGCAGCTGAAGCCTTGGTGCAACTGTGCGAAAGTTAAGGATATACTAAGAAAATCAGTAGCAAGGTTCTTCTCAAACTGTCTGTTGTGATGTTGTCTTTCACAGATTGGTGTCTTTTATGTTAGGGAGCAGAGGCAGGATGACTGCTGCTCTCGGATTATTTATTCTGGTGATGCAAACCTAATTGTTCTGGACCAGACCTTGCCATCACCTGCTTCCTGCTGACTCCGGACTCTTTAATTTAGCAATATTCTCAAGTTCACAAGCAGGTGCTGGAGCAGGGGACATTAGTTATACTCACATATATTAATTTCCATTTTTGAACCTACACTGCATTTCCCCACCCACCTGGGCTGAAGCTGACAGTTTTTCTGTCTTTATTCGTGTTCTGTTCCTCTTTTATGAAAGTCAAGTCAATGGCAAATCATGCCATCTTGCAATTCTCTTCCTTTCTCCCAGCTTTTGCAAAAATGCATTCAGCACCAATACTGGCTTTGGACTCTCCTGGGTAACTTGCCGATGGATTCACCACAGTTTCCTGACTACCTTTTCATCATCACCAGCCTAACAGATGGGGACTCACCACATCAGATAGGTCTGTCTGCCAAATACTTCCCAGAGGGGATTCCTCCTCTTTGTAGCAGTGTTACACCTCTACTTGTCTTTGAATAAGTACTTTCAAGTCCTCCAGAAGAATGTCTTGATTTTGTTCAGTTTAAGGGCATCAGAAGTAGTTTTATGAAGACATTTAAGAAGCAATAGTACCCTTCAATCTTTGGATTAGTTTCTATGTCAGACTCCTGGCTTTTGGGAGACAGATCCTAGATAGAGAGACATTAGTATGATTAAGGTCTATACCCATATACTTTTACCTGAATTTATCTCCTTACATTTTGTTTCTGGTAATGCATAAATTAATGGCCATGCATGTATCTCTTAATTTTTAACAAGATGTGAAAGTAGATAAAATATCACTTCAAGATATCATTAAACAAAAAATGAACATTTTAATAAGTCTGTCCAGTAATTTACTTTATTGTGAACTGGTCCAGAGTCTTTATTGCTCTGATATCTCCAGCTATATAACATTACCACCCTGTCTTATACAGCCTGACATTTTCTGGTGGCAGAGGCCTAATGCCAGATACCTTGTTTCATTTTGCATACAATAAAAGTTTAGAGAAATTGAGACAAAGCAAGATTATGTGCTTGAAAATAGTGTGGAGTGGAAAAGGGGAAGCCTTCACTATTTATAACAGACTTCAGAGGATTAACTCCTAAGTGCAGTACCTCACTCATTAAATACCTCTTTCCTATGACATTGAGAAAATTGAATTCACCTAATTTATAGGTATACTCCAGATGCTTTGTTTGCTGCTGTTTTTTTTAAATATTTGTGACACAAACTAAGTGCTATGAAAAGGATTTAGCAGCAATCAGTGCCTTATACACACCTTGGTGAAGAAAATATAGAAACAAGTGGAACTCAAAACCAGGGAAACGATACTTGATTTAGCAGGTCTCTTTTCTGAGATGAAGCTGTGTCTGTGAGAAAAAGAGAGATGGAGACCTTTAAACAGCAGTCTGGAAGTACCACTAGTTGTCACTTGTGGTGAAAAAGTTTGTGCTGTTAAGGATGACCGCAATACTGCAAATTAAATCTTGGTGGTGAAGAACATTGTTTCCTACCTTACAAGGCAGAAATTAAAGGTTTTCATGAAATCTCTCTCCAAGCCAAAGAGAACATAATGATCCTGCAAGTCCCAAGGGCTCTCTACCTATCTCTGAATGGAGAACAACAGACAAATATATGATATTTCTTTAGATTGAAGTGATAAGTGGGAAAACGAAGTTTGTGTGGCTTGAAAATAACGGAAAGAAAGTCTTGGCTTAAGAAGAGTTAGAGGCCTTAGGGAGGCATTTAAAAAGAATTACATTTCCAGGGCCATCCAACTTAATTAATCTTTCAAGCATGAAGGATTTTAAAGAGCTTCAGGTGCAACTATAACAAAGTTTATGCAGAACTAATGATCTCCCGTAGAAACTATCTCTATATGGAGTTAGGTACGCACAACAGAGCACCATACAGCTTTACTCCTCTGGGAAATCAAACACTGTAAATGTACAGTGTGAATAGTTTATCAGTATCTCAAAACACTCTGGTACTGAGATCAGGTTGAATAAGTACAATACTAAGCTTCTTATGTTTCTTATGTTATCCTTGGATTCATTTGCTACCAATTTCAGGTGGTTTTAGGAAATTTATTTTCTCCTTTATAACAGTGAGAGAGATCTGGCTACTGAAAACTGATTTTGGATCTCAGATACTGTGAGTTTATACAGTGTTTTTGTAATGGAACTCTGTTCATGTTTCAGACACTATCAATATGTAAATATAGTATATTAATGATAATATGATGCCATTTCTTTTCTTCACATAAATTAATATATTTTTATGAGGAGTCTGTTTATTCTGCTTGGCTCCACTCATAAATTTTAGTATGACATATGATGATAAGATGTAGAGATTTATGTAAAATAACTCAGTGCTTTCAGTCTATTTACAATGTAAAGTTTGAGTGGCATAAACACAGTTATAGGTAACATAAAATGTGACAGACTTTGAAGGGAGCATGGGGAGTAACAGGCTCATTATGCTCATCCCTGAAGCTGATCTCCTTACATTCTGATGGACAAGAAATCTGATCTCCTTACTTCTTATGGACAAGACAAATATGTGGATTTTTCAGTGCTTCTCCTTGGGAAGACAGTGGTAAAAATATAATTTTAAAAAAAGTATTATTCAGAAAATAATTATTATTATTGTTTAATTATTATTTTATTATTATATTATATA